>JAQPPZ010006423.1:0-10657 GCA_028583015.1 Wollemia nobilis
GATTTATATCTTTGTATAAAAATCTAAGTTAATGGTCTCTTCTCTTGATAAGGAACAATATATCAAGGACCTCTTTTCTCGAGTCTCTTCTATATATCTGACTTCTATGGAACCTCTTTACTTGGGTCTTATTTGTCTTCTATGGGACATCCTTTAATAGGTATCCTTTAGCTTTCAACGGGATATTTTTTTATTAGGTCTTATTTATATATTTATTTCTTCTATGGGACCTCTTTCCTTGGGTCTCCTATCTCTGTCAATGTCAAGGTCTATCTTCAAGACCTAAAACCAATATTATAGATTACCTTCTATCCTGAATAGATTGTTGGAATAGGTTAACTCAATCTACTTTATAAAAGTCAATATATTAATGACCTAAATATTTTATCAAGGTCTATCTTTGAGACCAAAAATATGCTTACCTATAACTCAAACCAATCCCTGGATGAGGAAAGATTACAACCTTCAAGAAATTAAAGATGAAAGTATTATATATCTATTTTAAGAAGCTTCTCAAATTCTAATATTAATTTTTTACTACTAGAATATCTTAGATAGCTTTCTTTGGTATTACCTAAGAATCCAAAAAAATGAAAGAAACTTCTTCCAATATGTGAAGTAGAATGGCAATGAACAAATGTTCTCTTTGTTGGTTCTCTTTCAATATTATAATAAGGTTATCTATTCCTTGAATGACCAATTTTCTCTTGATTTGGTCATTCTCAAACTATGAAACTTATTCTCCATTGGTTATCCTTCAACTCAGTGGAAATAATCTTAATCTTCATTGGTTTTTCTTTAGATTAGTGGAAATATCCTTACTAAGTCCTAGTATTCATAGGTTATTATTCAAACTTATGAAAATAATATAGCTTTTATGAAAGAAATCGAACAACTTTGTATTATTGCCGGGGGTGTTTAAATAATGCAGAGATTACAAACTGCATTCCTGGATTAGCCCGGGTTGGGCGCATCTCAACAGGATGCAGGTATAACAATATACCAGCCAATGTCTAATTAAAAATATAGTACGCTAACATCCCCCTTTATTACATTATTTGGGTAATGTAATAACTAATAGCTATACTAACATCCCCTTACATCATTTTGCAATACAAAGAGAGCTGCGAAACAATTCAAATTTGACACGTCCAAGTGCCTTAGTGAAAATGTCTGCAACTTGAGCATCGGTGGGAATGTGTCGAAGCTGAATTCGGTGCTTTGGAACTTCATCTCGAATGAAATGACATTGTGTGTCAATGTGCTTTGTTCTTTCATGATGGACTGGATTCTTGACGAGGTTCGTAACACCCCGATTGTCGCAAAACAAGTGTATTGGAGATTTTGATGGATGGCCCATACTTGTCAGAATGCGACGCAACCATATCACTTCGCACACAGCTTCACGTGCGGCGCGATACTTTGCCTCTGTTGATGAAATAGCAACCACCTGTTGCTTCTTGCTGTGCCAAGAGACAGGACCGGATCCCAGATGAAAAATGTATCCAAAAGTTGACTTGCGATCATCAAATGATCCGGCATAGTCGGAGTCCGTGTATCCTTGCAAGAAGAATTTGTTGTTCCTCTTGTATTCTAGGCCATATTCCATAGTACCACGGACATAGTGAAGAACACGTTTTGCTGCTTTCCAATGAGTGGTCTTAGGCTCCTGCATGAACCTCGAAAGATAGTTGACAAGAAATACGAGATCTGGCCTAGTATTGGTCAGATATATGAGACTCCCAATCAACTGTCGATAGAGAGTACCATCTACCTGAGGTGAATCATCATATCGCGATAACTGAAGTCCATTCTCCATCGGAGTTGCCATTGGCTTGCAATCAGTCATGCGATATTTTTCCAACAATGTCTTGGCATATTTTTTCTGAGACACTTTGATGGAGTGCTCCTTCTGGCTGAATTCCAGACCAAGACAATAATGGAGAAGTCCGAGATCTGTCATCTCAAAATATTTACACAAGTTTCTTTTGACAAGAGAGATCATAGTTTCTGAACTCCCTGTAATGAGCAGATCATCCACATAGAGTACAAGCAACACTATCTCATAACCCTGTTTCTTGAAATAGAGGTTTGCATCTGACGGACATCTCTTAAATCCATGCTGCATAAGGTGATTGTCCATTTTTATATACCAAGCTCGAGGAGCTTGTTTCAGACCATATAAGGATTTGACCAATTTGCAAACCTTCTACTCTTGGCCTTCCGCTTCAAATCCTTCTGGCCGAGTCATGTAGACTTCTTCTTGGAGATCACCATTTAGAAAGGCACTTTTGACATCCATCCGGTGAACTTTCCACCCATATTGTGCTGCCATAGCACACATAACCCGAATTGTGGTCATCCGAGCAAGTAGGTGCAAAAGTTTCCTCGTAGTCAATGCCTTCCTTTTGAGCATAGCCCTTTGCAACAAGACGGGCCTTATGCTTATCAATTGTTCCATCTCCCTTGTACTTGACTTTATATACCCATTTGCAGCCAATGGGTTTCTTTCCATGCGGCAGATCAACAAGCTTCCAAGTTTTATTTTTCATCAAAGACTCATACTCTGTATCCATAGCGGCCTTCCACTGAGGCTCACTAAGAGCATCTTGCACTGATGCAGGTTCAAGATCATCTATGGTAGACATGAACGCCCTGTCATCATCAATATCCATATCCTCTACTTCTGTACGTGGAGTTACAGAAAGTTCCTCAAAATATTGACAAAGATCATCAACCTCACCAGCTTTCTTTGGCTTCTTTTTCCTTTTGAGCCATACTGCGTGTACGAGGTCTATCCAAGTTCAAATTGGGAGGAGTGGATAAATTTGCGTCTCTCGATTGTATTTGTACACCATTTTGGATTCTTCTTCGGTGGTGTTGAAGAAGATGTAGAAGGACCTCCCTGTCTCGTGTTGACGAAGGAATCTTCTCTTCCTTAGATTCCACAAGATCTAGGTGTACTTTAGATGTGCTCTGTGATGTGAAAGCTTCATCAAAGACAACATCTCTCGCCGACATGAATTTTCTTGGTCAAAGGATCTATCAAACGATATCCTTTAGAGTGCTCATCATAACCAAGAAAAATACATCTCAGTTGTTTCTCATCTAGCTTCTTCCTTTTCTCTTTCGGTATGTGCATGAAAGCGTGACATCCAAAAATACGTAGATGAGATATGGAGGGTTTTCGACCACTCCATGCTTCCCGTGGAGTCATTCCTTTTAGGGCCTTTGTGGGTGCCCTATTCAACAGATATACCGCAGTGGTGACAGCTTCTGCCCAATATTGTTGCCCAAGAGTAGCTCCTGTGAGCATACAACGAACCATTTCCATGATAGAACGGTTCCTTCTCTCAGCAACTCCATTTTGCTGAGGAGTATAGGCAGTTGTTAACCGTCTCTTGATTCCATGCTTATCTAAGAATGCAAAAAATTCATTAGAGGTAAACTCCCCCCTCGATCTGAGCGGAGGGTTTTAATAGAAGCTCCCGACTCCTTCTCAACGGATTTCTTGAACTCGCCGGAAGAATGCGAAAGCTTCAGATTTCAGTTGGAGAAAGAAAACCCACATCTTTCGTGAGTAGTCATCTACGAATAACCGAAAGTACCTCTTCCCTCCACAGTTGTTGGGTGTGAAAGGACCGCACAGATCGGTGTGAATTAACTCCAGAGGTTTTCGTGCTCTTGTTGAGCTCTTCTCAAATGGTACTCTATGCTGCTTTCCTCGCCAGCGCTACGAGCACACCGGCAATGTGGCGTAAAGGGAAGGAAGACCCTTTACCATCTCATACTTACCGAGCTCAAGTAAGTAGCCGTAACTAAGATGCCCATATCTCTTGTGCCATAGGGAAGTTGCCTCCTTGGTAGAGACAAGTCATGGCAACATGTGGAGTAGAGATAGCATCTAGGGCAAATAAGCCGTGCTTATATGAAGCTGTTGCAATCTGCTTACCCTTCCTGGTAATAGTACAACACTTCTTTCCATTCTCAACACGAAAGTTGACAACCATATTTCTATCCAGGATTTGTGTGACTGACAACAAATTGTTAGCCAATCCCGAAACATAGAGGACTTTGTCAATCCGACACTTGCCATCGTGAAGAGTGACCGAAACCGTACCCTCTCCCCGAACCCCGTAGGTTTTATCATCAGCAATGGTGACAGGTTTGCCCTCTTTGGCCACAAATGATTCAAACCACGATCCGTCGCCAGTCATATGTTTGCTAGCTCCAGAATCGACATACCAAACAGGATCCCTCCGTGTGGAATCTGTGGTAGTCATGAGCACCTTGTGTGCCCATTCGTAATCCGAGTCGATTCTTCAACAACAACATTCACCTCGGGGTTGCTTGTTTTTATTTTGTGGTTTGTTTTGGCCTTTCTGCTTGTTCTTATGCCAACACCTGTTGGTGTCATGGTTGTCTTTCTCATAGATCTTGCACCACCTCTTCTTCTGTTGAGGTTGTTTTCCTTTTCCTTTCGTATCCTGTTGAGAATTTCCTCCTTTCTGAAAGTTGCCTCCTTTTTGCCCATTACCTTTCTTCCTAGAACCCTGCCTGTTGGTGTATAGGGCTGTATTGGAAGAATCATCCTTGTGAAGTTGGCGTGCCTCCTGTTGTTGAAGCAGATTGACCAACTCGATGTAGGTAATTTGTCGTTGAGACACCTGGATGGAGGTGATCAACATATCAAATGAAGAAGGCAAAGCTCTCATCACAAGTGAAATGAGAAGCTTTTCGTCCACAGTATCTCCCAAAGAATTCAATTTCTCTTTCAATTCAGACACTCGCACGTAAAGAGTTCAACTGTTTCACCCTGTCTCAAACTCAAAGTTATGAAGTTGTTGTTGAAGATGAAGAATGGTGGAATCATTCTTTCCCTCATAGATGGTTCTAAGGGCATCCCATGCCTCTTTACCACTTGCTTTGTCAGCTATATGAGGTTGCACTTCATCTGAAACAGCAAACAAAATGAGCACCTTTGCTCGACTGTCTTTCTTGTCAAAAGCTATCTGATCTGCGGAAGGACCTGTGGATCCTGTTGCTGGTGAAGGCCTAGTTGTTACTCCAAGAACAATATCCCACAAATCTTCCATTTGGAGAATTGCCTTCATCTTATGTTTCCATGGTGTATAATTTGGACCTTTCAATAACTGATGAGGATCAGCCATCAACTTTGCAACAACGGCCATAGTGAAGGTTCCTTATATCACCAATTGGTCCCCCTTTCGATATACCTTTTGCTAGGCCGTTATACCGTACAAAATACCCGCCCTTACGTGAGGGAAACTATAGGTATTTAGAAAGATCAACAAAAATCACCCGCCCTTACGTGAGGGAGACTATAGGTGAGTTTTAGAGATCATACGATACGTGGAACATAAGCGGTACTGAAAGGGAATCGCCTTGTTGATGGCACCTACCATAGAAGATTCTTCTCATGCGTGGGGCGTAACTTCCCCTAAACACTATGAAGAATACTTCGTCAGGATTTACGCCTAAACACAAGAACGATTAAGGGTAGTGGATGGAGTAAAAAAATGCAAAAATGGCGTACTTATTCCTCCCCGACGATTTATAGAGAACAAGCTCAGACGTCGTTGTTGCAGCTATATTAGGCGATAGATACAGTAGCCCAAAGCACGACAGCTTTACCTGTAAGTGTGGGCCAGAGGTACCATTTTTACCGAACGCTGCGGTGCAAATAAATTGCACAGATGGGTTTTTAATTATTCCGGGGACTTAGGGAGTGATTTATATTTTAATGAAGTAGTGCATAGAAATGAAAATGCATCATACATAAAAAAAATGCCCACAGAATGAAACCCTAAGGTGTCGGACACAACCAAAAATGCACCTTTTACAATTCGCCAAATTGCTATTTTTCAGAAAATTACTCACATTCCCCCTTTGATTTTTTGAAAAAAATATCCCCCCTTAAAAAAAAATTCTCTTTAACAAAGCATTTTAATAATTATTATGTATTTAAAGTTAAAATAAATAATTTTAATTTATATAGTTTTAAAAACTTATGAAAAAATAAATTAAAATTAAATTTTAATTTATAAAGTTTTAAAAACTATTAAAAAATAAATTAAAATTAAAAATTTTAACTAAAAAAATAATAATTATAAAACCTTTGAGAAAAAAAATTTATACCTTTGCAAGGGGGGAGTCGGCGGGATTTGAACCCCCGACTGCTGGGTTCCCGGAACCCACCACGCAGCTCACTTGCCAGTGAGCCCGTGGGCTGATCTGGGAGGAGAAAGGGCCCCCTCGTATTTGAGGAGGGTCCTCAGTCTGCTGCCCGAGCGCAGCTTCCTCTGCTGCTTTCCCGTCCTCCTCTCTGCTTCCCGCTTCCCGAGCCCACTGTGGCGGCCTCTGCCACCTCCGCAGCAGCCACAGTCTGCCTCTACCCTCTGTCCCCGCACGTCTCTATTTTTTTTTTTTTTAAAAAAAAAATGCGCGTCAGCGTTCCGGGGCGGGGGGGGAGCGCGGCTGTCTCCGCGCCGCGTCCAACACGGGACGGGGGTGGGGCGCGCAGCTGCAGTCCATGCGTGTCGGGGCTCCAATGGGGGGCGCAGACGATGTCCGTGCACGTCGGCGCCGGATGAGGGGCGCGGGCGTCTCTGCACGCGTCGGCACTGGGCCGGAGGGGGCTACGTGCACTCCGCTGCGCGGCGTTGTGTCGACCGGGAGGGGGGGAGGGGACGTGCGCCGCGTTGGCGCCATTGCGTCGGCCGGGCGCCGCGCGGGATCCTCTGCGCTGCGTCCAAAGCAGGGACGCAACAGGCTGAGTCCTGCATTTTTTTTTTTTTATTAAAAAAATTAATCACGCGATTGCGTGAATTAAAAAAAAATCACGCGATTGCGTGATTAAAAAAATCACGTCGCAGAAAAACATAGCAACCTCCAGCAACCTTCAGGAAAAAAACAACAACCTTCTCCCTGCAACTAGCTTCCGCCTCCAGCCTCCTCTCACTGCTCCCTGCAATCTGGCTCTGATGCCATGTAAGAAATCGAACTAGCTTTGTATTATTGCCAGGGGTGTTTAAATAATGCAGAGATTACAAACTGCATTCCTGGATTAGCCCGGGTTGGGCGCATCTCAACAGGATGCAGGTATAACAATATACCATCCAATGTCTAATTAAAAATATAGTACGCTAACATTTTAAAGATTATATTGTTGATTCATAGTCTTCATAAGTTGTTATTCAACCTTGTGAAAATAATCTAGTCTGATGCAACTTTAAAACATGCCGTAACCTTGTTGTAAGCTCTAATACCACCGATAACTTTTGATACTCCTAATAATTAATATAAATCATCACATAAAAATAAGCACAGATATAATATAATTAAGTTGCATTATAATAAATCAAATAATTATCTCAGAATGTAATAATATATTTAAAAATTCATAAGAATACTCACATAAACCTACTCACAATATTGCACATGAAAATACTAAAAATGCTACTGAATAAAGGTCTACTAATGCAAGTATAAAGCTTTGCACATTAGATTCACCTTGATAATATTACAATGCTTAGTTACATATATATAATTGTATGTGAATATTCATATTTTGCACTCTTTACCATCACTATTTTTAGTAATTCCTTATTTTCCTATTCTAAAGTCACATGTGCACACTTACATATTAGACTCATGCATATCTACATTCATAACACTTGCACACATATTTACATGGCACTTTTATATTTCCGCACATTATTACATTACATAAAATATGATTTCAAGTACCAGTCCAGGATAAAACCCTAATCATATATTTACAATGATGTACGAGGTGACACATTAGCATTTACCAAATAATGCAATATTCTCTAACAAAGATTACCATCCATATTTTAACCCATAGTGTTTAATTTTACTTCATTTTTATAATTTGTTGTAAATTAATATCTATACTCTCTCCATCCTAAACCTTATTATATGTACTTGAGGCTAAATATAAAGAATTATAGCTTCATTTTCCCTTTTAAATATAGTTAAAAGTATATCCCATGCATATTTTTATATTTTTACTCATTGATATGTGGTTATATTTCATTTATCACTCCAGTTATGATGAGTATCAGTTCCCTTACATATCCTTTATTATTATTTTGCTTATTTTTTATTTTTCTTATGTTGAGTTTCATCACCAACAACTATGTCTTGGATTTTTTCAACCACTAGTATTATACTTATTTTTAATTTCCATGGTGAAAAGTTTGGACCTTTGAGAAAATAAGTTTTTATGAGATTTTTTAAATTTTTATGTACCATCTCTAGCACTGTCCCTCAATTTTTTTGGCTCAAAAATAATCTAGTAGCATAGTGCCCTTGATATCACATTCATCCAATAGAAACCCTAACTTTTCTGATATGGTGTTGTAATACTCAATGGCACTCCAAATTTTTGGTTAGTCTACTTAATTCTACTTGTAAAAATTTTAGATGATATGCACTATGAAGGTGACTCTACAACTTTTGTCATGTGATCATACCTCCTAGGTCTAGGTATTATAGAGTTTCATGCATGCAACCACCAATTTATAGAAATTATGCACTTTACATATTATGTATTGTACTAGGATGTTGCTCTAGTTTTGTGCTTTAAATGTGTTATGGTCCCTCTAATTGAATGTCTTCCATGCCTCTTATCTTAGGGGTTTGGTCCTTCTATATAATTTAGGCTCCATGACCCTCTTTTTTATGTCCTTTATCTATTGAGGGGCTACAAATTAGGTAAGTTTAAGTTGGTGCTTGTTTATCTCTTATGGAGGGAGACCTACAACCAAATATTATAATAGAGGAAGTGGATGGATTGGATCCAACTACACGGGGAAAGTGTTATTATTGTTCTTCATCATGGTTCTTTTAAACACTTCTATAAGGAGTGGACTCAACTACTCAGGGATCATCTCTACAACAAATTTCCTGTGCTTTCTTGTTTTGTTCTCTTGTATGTTCAATAATTAAATGAGGATGAAATGAAGGAAAATAGTTATTTTATAAATTTTGTAATCAAGTGTAGGATCACTTTCCTGCATTGAATTCATCGATTGTAAATTTTATCCTTCTTGAGTGTTGACCTTATACAAGGTTTCATGCACATGTATTCTAACTTTGATATAAATTATCATTATTTATTTAGAATTTTATTCAAATATTTTAATGGTGTAAAATATATATAATAGAAATGTGATTTTCATGCATAGTAGCATTAAATCAAGTGATGCATTAGTTACATATTTTTTAGAATTTTTCTTGTTTATGTTGGAATCAGAGGAAAAAAATATTTTAAACAAAACAATATCATTCATTTTTCTTTACTAGTCAACATTGCTATACATATTTCAAATCCATAATAAATGGTCTATTTCATATTTAAGAGACTCTTGGTATTTCACTCTTTTGTGTTTCACCTTTAGATTTTCTTATTCATCTTATCTTACACTCATGAGTGATGGGACTATTCAACCTTATATGAGGTGAATTCATCAATCATTCTCCAATATTTATATAACATAATATAATGTAATAATGGCTAACACCTCCCTTATTAAATTAATTGGTATAAATAGAATTGTACCCTAGTTTTAGCTTTGACTCGCCTTTAGATTTTGCTCCGAAATCTGTGGTTTGATTTTGTTCTTGATATATCTTTAGCTTTATCTCCATATCTATCTAATATCCACTAGGTCTACCTATG
Source organism: Wollemia nobilis (assembly GCA_028583015.1). Classification (NCBI taxonomy): domain Eukaryota; kingdom Viridiplantae; phylum Streptophyta; class Pinopsida; order Araucariales; family Araucariaceae; genus Wollemia; species Wollemia nobilis. Next base: position 9,728 of record JAQPPZ010006423.1, read on the forward strand.
ATTTATTTATTTGGATTATTGCACCTCGATATTTATATTTGGGTCATCACCTCTAAGTCTTACTCTAGGTTACCTCTAGTTATCCTCTAGATATACCTTTAGATCATCACCTTTAGGACACTACTATTGAATTATAGTGTTTTTATTAACCCATAAATTTGGGAATTTTTCACATAATATTTCATTATAGATTTTATCATTGTATACCTTCTAAGTATATCTTGGGTCATATTTGTTATGTTTAAATAATAAAACATGATCAATAAATTAAATCAAAAAATAAAACATGAAGAATAAAGGTAATACATGAGAGACCACAGATTTACTTGATTCACCCAATATGGGCCCACATCCATGGAGAAATTAATCCAAATTCCTTTATCCATCCAAAAAATAAATTGCATACACAACCACAGTGCTTCATTGCACGTTATGTTCCCCCCTTTACGGGGTGTCGGGATATTCACTATACGCTCTCTCACATAGACCCACAAACCATCATGCAAGTATTGCTTTATATACCAACAACACAACAAAGGGTTCTACAATATCATTACCAAAAAACCCGAGTTTAATATATTCATCCAAATAAAATAATCCATGGTTTTAGATATATTAACCCAAATATGATAATCCATGGGTTCAAATATATTCAAAACCCAAATATATTAACATCAGAAATATTCAACACATTTCCAAAAAATCTCTCCCACTTGTTGAATACTTTCTATAAGGTTTGAAAAAATGCCATTGTCAATTGTCAATTGGATGATGTATCTGCTAACTACTTTTGCATGTAAAATATCTAAAAATATTAGTTTAACCTGTTACCCTCAGCCATATACTGACAAGGTAACAAAATAGTCCAAAAAACCACTTTAAAAAATATTGCTAAATATTGCTTTAGCTAAATCCCAGAACATTACACCA
>JAQPPZ010006424.1:0-12144 GCA_028583015.1 Wollemia nobilis
TTGTATCGATCCAAATTTTTTACACCCTTACCTTCAGGCTAAAGGATCCGTGCCCGGAAGGGGGATGCGAGAAGGATGGGACAATACCTCGGACTGAGAGGCCCTTTGAAGGTCACGCCTCTCGGGGAGGGGTATCAAGGTGAATTTTTGATGGATGGTGGGGTTCACCAGGAAACTTTGAGTGGCAGTTTCCACGCCTAGGTTGAGAATGGGTTTGATGTGTTCAATTTTATGCTTAATCATTCAATTCCTAGGTTTGGCCAAATGAATCTAAGCTATTCTATATGAAAATGTAGATTATATGAAAACAGAAAGCAAAAATGTAAAATGCAGAGAATATGCTAAATGAGAGAAATCATACCTGATTTCGGATGTTTGATGAAGATTCTAAAGTTTGTAGAAGTCCAGATCGTCTCTAATTTGATAGAATCATCTGAATTGTACAAAATCGTCCGGATCATCGAAGATCGTCCGAGATCAAACTAGATCATCGTCAACTTGATGAATTCATCAGATGAATTCATCAAAACCTGCAATCACAGAAATAGATACCAAAACCAAAAATGCAATTGCAAAAGAAAGGGAAAATGATAGAAATGACAGTATAAATGCTAGAATGACAAATCTAGATAATAATTGAAGGAAATGCATTATTTTAATGACTAATTTTGATTTTATCATGCATTTAAGCTAAATGAGGTGAACTCCAAGATGCAAAAATGAAATAAACCAGATAAATGCAAAACAAAATAAGAAATAAAGCATAGAAAATGCAAACCCAGGGCATTGATTGCCCCCAATCTTGACTGTAGTCGAAATCGCCTGCAATCATACAAAATCATCTCGGATGTCGACAGGATCGTCCGAAATCATACAGGATCGTCTGCGACGATCCGAGCTTGCTCCGGCTGAAAAATAATGAGGTTCCTGCAAGAAAACTTGAAAATGCACAAATGCAGACAATGATTCGAGGTGTTCTAATGCACGAAAAACTAAAGTTGTAGAGAAATTCAGCCAGGGGGAAAGTCAGGGGAGATCCTAAGTTTAAATAGGATTAGGGGGGAGGTTAGGAGGTTGGAGATCATCCCAATCTGGGAGATCTCCAACGGGGGGGTCTCTAACTGCGCAGACACGCTTTTTGCCCAAGTTAGAGAAGCTGTTGAAACAGAAGCTAATTATGAAAAATTAGTTTTGGGACGAAATCGTCTGGACGTTCTACTCTAGACGAATTCGTCCGATCTGAGACGATTTCATCTGATCGGCGACGATATCGTCCAACGGTCACAATAAATCCTAAAAATGGCACGAAAAACAAGGCAGGCGGTTTAACAGGCGGTTAACGGGCGGTTCGGGGTTAAAATTCAAATTTTAATTTTTTACTAAGGTTTAACTATGCCAATTTTAGGGTGCTACATTTTGCCCCCTCTTTAGCGAATTTTTCGAAGAAAATGCGTTAAAGACGAGTTCTTCTCGATTTACGAGAAAGCAAAAATTTATTCCAATTTTTAGGCGACGATTCTAGGTCGAATCGTATGACTGCTTACTATGGTGCCCCCTCCGTGTTTTTACCCAAATCGAACGTTTGAGGTAAAAGCACGGAAAAGCAAAATTTAAAATGTTGTTAATTTATTTTTAAATAAAATTAAGAAAAATAGGGTAAAACCCTAATTCATTTTTACTGTTCATTTTTTCTGTTTTTTTGTTTTCGAGGGTAGAACAGGAGTGAAACGGTTGGATCTCGACTACGTTCAGAGGATTTCTTATGGGTCGAGAACTATGCTACGCAGTTTTTTGATCTAGTTTTGATATGATGTACATAATTTTGTTGAGATATATATATGATATTTTTGATGATATGACTTGTGTATATGTTTTATGATGCTTTAATGTTTTGATTTGTTGATTGATGATTCATGTAATTATGTCGTTTGGAAATATTATAATTTGATGTCATGCTTTAAAATTTAAATGAAATAATCTGATGTAAACAAATTGGTTGTTTGTGGTATGATTTGATAAAAATAAAAAGGGACTTTTAACAATAATTTCAAAGGACATTGTCACTGTTTATGACCATTTCATGGAGTCGCCGCTCGCTAGGTCGTCAAGCTAATCCCAGTATAGAAATATTGTTAAAAGTAAAAGAGTGCTTAAGAGACTGTCTTAAGGCTTTGTGTTGTGATGATGAAGAATGGTGATGATGATGATTTGTTTTCAGATTTCCATGAAAATATTATGCATGAAATATATTAAAAATGATTTTTTCTAGGCATAAATTCCTAAGTGTGATAAATTTTTTGAATAATTCCCTAGGAATTATACCATCATTGCAAAATTGAATGTTGACATAATGACATGAAATAGAAATAGTGTTCGTTCTTTTTAAAGCATAATTGTGTAACATAATGATTTAAGTCATATGTTTTTATGATTTAAATGAATGGGAAATAAAATTAGAATCAATGGTTTGCGCTAGGCATAGAATATTTAGGTATAGACTTATACCATCATCGCGAAATCCAAAAAAGAAATTGATATAATAGTTTTATTGCATGGTTGATTTTTTATTTTTAAAATAAACAAAAAATATAAGATGAGGACTTGCGCTAGGCATAAAATTCTCAATTTAAGTTTTTGGGAACTATACCATCATCGCGAAAGTCAAAAAATATATAAATGTGATTTTATTGCATGTTTTGAAAGAAATTTTGATTTTTTTGAAAAGAAATGTATGTAATTGTTTTTATGCTAAACAACTTTTCTCAAGTAAGAAAATGAAATCATTCCAGAAGATTTGCATAAATATTTTAAATTATCTCAAAGACAAAATTTAGATTTATAAGGAACCCCATGTGCATATGTGAGTTCATTGCCGATCTTGATCTATCATAATGATACAAAAATATCTCAAATACAAATGTGTGTGCAATTGTTTTGTTCATTTACCAATTTTGAGCAAGATAATTTGATACAAGTAATTTGAATTAACCAAATAAGTGTTCGTTGACCATGATTTATATGCATATAACCGTACCAGACTACTATGTAAGTTGGGTTATCAAGAGCTAGCTAATCCATAAGCAGACATAGGTCTGTACAAAAGAAGGTCGCTAATGTAACAGACATATCACCACGCTAGGAATTACCCAAGGCCAAGCGGGTTGGGCACAAACCACCTGTTATGGGGCTTACCTCACAGTTTTTGAATAATTGAGAATTCCAGGGATTCAAGCTCATTCACCCTTCTTTTCTTTTCAAGGGGTAGGGAAAAGGGATTTTATTGCTTTTGCTTTTTTTTTTCTTTGCTTTTTTTTTCTTTTTCTTTTTCTTTTGTATTTTCTTTTTCTTTTTTTTTTGTATTTTTTCTTGATATTTGAGATAATGTTGAAATATTGCTGAGATAGTACAAAATGATACTGGAAATAATGCTTCTTTTTCTCATGATTTTGCTTGATTTTTCTTTTTCTTTTTTCTTCCTATACTAGGGATACTTGCTCGGATTGGTTGTAGAGCAAGGGATTTTTATTCTGGGTAGGGGTGAGCTTGTCCTTTTGTCAATTCTCAAATATTCTAGACCATGTGCATGATAGGATAGCAGGGGAAACTTTTCGCTCAAGAAACCACTTCTACTATGTAGCATCGTATTGAATTTGCAAATGAAATCATTTTAATGTGAAAAGATATGCTTGGTTTAAGTAAATAACAAGATCAATTCTCTATGCTCAAAACTTTATTTAATTCAATTTGTGGACTTTGATATAAGAGAGATTAGTAATCATACCAAATAAAATCAAGATATTTATTCATGTGAGTGTGAAAGTGAGGGATTCCAAATAAATGCTAATTTATCCAAAATAATTTGAAAATATGACTGCAATACTTCAAGAATTAACAAGTGCAATAAATAAATATATACAACAAATATTTTTGAAGATTTTGATGATTTTGATTTTTTTTTTATATTTTGGTTTTAATGTATGAATTGAGAGAATAAATAATATTGCTGTTTTTTTTGAAATTTTTATATGTTTTATTAAAATGAAATAACATGCAAAATATATACAAATGATGAAATGACCAGATTTATGCATAATAGCGCTTAAGATGCATAATGTTCATGGGTTCTTTAAGATCTTTACCATCTAAGGTAGCTAATTTGTATGCTCCCGATCCAAATTTAGCAGTGATAATATATGGTCCAAGCCAGTTGGGCTCAAATTTACCTTTAAGGTCTTTAGTAGCATTAGTATTTTTTTTATTTTCTTTTAAGACAAGGTCGCCGATCTCAAAGGATCGATGATGAACTTTCTTGAGGTATGCTCTTTTAAGCTTGTTTTGGTAGGCATGAAGATGCTCCAAAGCATTGATGCGCTTCTCATCTAGGAGTTCCAGCTGACTGAGTCTGCCAGCACGATATTCATCTCCTACTTTAGTATCTTGAAGTAGTAGAGCCAAAGAAGGAACTTCTAATTCAAAGGGAAAAACAACTTCAGCGCCATAAACCAAAACAAAAGGTGAAGTGCCCGTGGGAGTACGAACGCTAGTTCGGTAAGCCCACAAAGCTGGATATAATTGGATGTGCCAGTCGCGGCCAGATTTATTGACCAATATTTTAAGGATTTTGATTAATGTTTTATTAGATGCTTCTGCTTGGCCATTACCCTAAGGATAATAGGGAGTGGACCAACGATGTTGAATTTTATATTTTTGACATAATTTCTTGACATCTTTATTTTTGAAACAAGTTCCATTATCTGAGATGAGATTTGCAGGAATTTCGAACCTACAAATAATTTGATTAAAAATAAATTTGGAGACTTGGGTTCCAGTGCAAGAAGCTAAGGGCATAGCTTCAACCCACTTCATAAAATACTCGATGGCGGTTATGATGAATTTGTGTCCATCAGATGACACAGGATTTATTTTTCCAATGATGTCTAAGCCCCATTTTGAAAAGGGCCAAGGAGATGAAATAGCCTGCAGTTCTTGTGCAGGGGCATGGACAAGGTCAGCATGCTTCTGGCACTTGTCGCAATGGCGCACATAATCATGTGCATCATTCTCCATGGTAGGCCAAAAATATCCTATCCTAAGGAGATTTTTAGCAATGGCGCTACCACTGAAGTGTCCCCCACAAGATCCATCGTGGGCTTCACTCAAAGCTGATCTAGATTCTTCTAGATTCAAACATCTTAGTAGGATACCTTCAAAAGATCTCCTATATAACGTATTGCCAATTATTACGAAGTGACTTGCTCGCCTACGTAATAACCGACGTTGGTTTCTATTAGAACCTTCAAGGAAGGTCCCATTTTGAAGAAAATTAAATATATCAGTATACCAAGGTTCAGGAGTAGTTTCATTGATTAGAAACACATCCAAAGGTTCTAAGCATGATTTATTTGAAGCAGGTTCCTCGAGTCGACGAATAATTATGGTGGCATATTCGTCATCTAACTCCAAGGGAAAAAGAGATGTAGTTGCAGCCATAGCGTCAGCCGCATGGTTGCTAGTTCTAGGAATAGCTTCCAAGGTAACTTGATCAAATAAAGATATTAATTGTAAAACATATGCTTTATATGGGCGCAATTTATCATCTCTGGTCTGATAAACATCATTGATTTGATTTATAACAAGTTGAGAATCACCAAAAACTAATAGATTTTTAATTTTTAGTGCCAAGGCGGCTCGTAATCCAAGGATTAGAGCCTCATATTCAGCAGTGTTATTAGTACAAGCAAATATTAATTTAAAGGACAAAGGTATAATGTGTTTTTGTGGAGATATTAAAATAATACCTGCACTAGCCCCACTCATGCATCGGGCTCCATCAAAGTATAAGGACCATTGTTCAGAATGGTCTGCCTCTAGTTGAAGGCATTCATCAGGAAACTCAATGATGAGGGGATGGGTAGACTCTAAGGGTGCAGTAGCTAATTGATCTGCTATGATTTGACCCTTAACAAACTTTTGTCCTATAAACGTGAGTTCAAACTCGCTTAGAGCAAGAACCCACTTGGCTGTGCGACCAGATAAATAAGGTCGACTCATGAGATACCGCAAGGGATCAGATTTAGCAATAACATATGTTTTTTGACTGAGCATATAATGGCGTAATGTTCGCGTAGAAAATATGGACTGCTAGACATAACTTTTCTAATGTTGTGTAGGGGTTTCATAACTGATTAAGGTTTGGCTAATGTAATAATTAGCACGCTCTCTTTTCTCATCATCAAGTTGAGCTAACATAGCTCCTAAAGCAAAATCTAAAGCTAAAATGATGTAGGATAAATGGGCGATCAGGTCTAGGTGGTGAAAGCACCGGTGGGTTAAGAAGGTATTGTTTGAGGAGTTCAAATGCTTCCTTACATTCGTCGTCCCAATGAAAAGGGACATCCTTCTTAAGAAGCTTAAGAAAGGGTCCTGTTTTATCCACCAGCTTATCGATGAAGCGACGGATAGCTGAAGCTTACCTTGTAAACTCAAGAATTCAGATATATTGGTGGGTGCGGGCATATCGGTGATAGCCACAATCTTGAGAGGGTCAATTTCGATACCACGTAAAGAAACTATAACCCCAAAATTACCGGCTTGACTCCAAATATGCATTTGGTGGATTTAATCGGAGTAAGATATTCGAACTCCAACAGGTTCTGCCAAAGCACACATATCAAAGGGTCTGGGGTCAGCATGAATGGTAACCAACTAATTTTTAAATTCAAAATTGACACATTGATGTAAATTTGAGGGAACAGCCCACATCGCGTTGATCCAAGGGTGACCCAAGAGTATATTGTACGATGCAGGGCAATGTACAATAAACACGATCGTATCTAAGGTTCTCGGACCAACTTGCAATGGTATGGTGATAATTCCACATGTTTCTTGTGTTTCGTCATTTAAATATTTTATGATCATATCAGTTCTTTTCATTTCATCATTTCTGAACCCAAATATTTGGTAGAATTCAAAAGTGCAAATGTTTAAATATGAACCATTATCAATCAAGACTCATTTGACTGCTACATCTCCTATTAGGGCAATAATATATAAGGGGTTATCCTTATGTAAACTATGTTGTGGTATATCTCTATCCCGAAAGTCAATACAATCGACTTCTCGAGTTATTATAGTATTGGTCATGGCTTCAGGTTGAATGTCTTGTGGTACCATCATTTGGCTTAATGTGAGCATTAGTTCATCTCTATGTGTAGGAGAAGATCTTAAAAGGTCCAAAAGGGAAATCCGAGCTGTAGTATTTGATAGTTGTTCATTAATATTATAAGGAGGTTTAGGTTGAACATTAGGTGCATGATTCCCTTTATTAGGAACTTTCAAAAACAAATGGAGTGGATCCATCATTCTAAGTTTGTTCTTGTTGAGAATTTTGAGCCTGTTGTCTAGTAACAGCTCCAATGGTACCCACAATATTATTTTGTGGATGATGAATGGGTCTTGGTCTAGCATTTATAGCTTGTTCATTAGAAAGTAATTGATGAGAATATGGTCTAGTAGTGACTCTTCTTGGAAATGGTTCTTCTAGAACCATAGAATTTGTGATAGGTTGAATAGCATCTGATTCATCTTCAAAACTATTCGATTGATTTGATGTGATTTCCATATCACTTTCAGTCTCGTATTCTATATCACTAATATCAGATATCTGAATATTATGTAGAGGCCTGGTCGTGACCAAGGATAAAGTTGTGTCAAAAATTTGTAGATCATGAGAAGGTAAATGTCCACTAATAGTCCCTACATATCGGGTAGGAGGGGGAACATTATGATGCTCAATTTGATTGGCCACCTCTTTACCATGCTTTGGTAAAGGATGTTGAAATATATCTAATGATTGATTGGCATTCTGATTCTGATTTTGGGGGATGTTCTTTTGAGCATTATTAGGAGGATTTTGTTTAGGTTGGAAGGCTTGCACCTCCATCTCATTATTATCAATTAATTCCTATATTTTATGTTTTAATCTTTTACAAGAGTTGGTAGCGTGTCCAGGTCCTCTATGGAAATCACAGTGTAAATTAGCTTTGTATCCGGGTATAGTTGGATCAAGTTCCTGGATATTAGGTAATTGAATCAAACCTCATTCTAGTAATTGTGGTAGAATAGTTGATAGAGGTTGATTTAACCTAGTAAATTCTTGAGGAGGTTTATCAGGAGGTTTCAGTATAAACTTCTCCGTTGTCTTTGTAGTATTGACATTAGCAATATTTTTGCTATCAGTGACTCCATCACCCATAACTTGTTTATTCTTATATTGATTTCTGGATGTTTTCTCATCATCCTTCTTCTTAAGTTGACCTCTCCTAATGAGAGCATCCTCCACTCTTCGGGCTAAGTCTATAGCTTGATCGAAGGTGGTCAAGGTAGCAGTTGATAACTCATAGGATATTTGTTCTTGTAAATTATTAATAAAGATATCCAACATCTCTCTATAAGGCAACACAAAGTGCAATTTTCCTATCAACTGTCTCCACCGAGCTAGGAAATCAGCAAAGCATTCATCTTTGTCTTGTTTTAAGTTGTACAAATCTTTAATGGTCACATGCCTTTCGATGTAGGCACTAAATTGATGGACAAAAGACTCGGTTGTTTCTTCAAAATTCCTCAAAGAATGGGTGGGTAATTGATAGTACCACTCTAATTCCATTCCTCATAAACTTTTTGGGAACATTTTTAGTAATAACAAGTCATCATGTGATATATCATGACATGCTATCCTAAACATACGAAGATGCTCTATGGGATCTTCGGTTCCTTTGTATATAGGCAGGACGGGCATAGGAAAGTGTTTAGGATATGGCTGTGCTACGACTATAGGATCTAAAGGCTGACTACACATCTCTTGATAATTATACGAGGGACGATAGGGATCTATCTGGTCCATGCGAGAAACTAGTTGTTTCACCATGGCTTCCAGATTACTAGTTTGTCCACCATATTGGTTTGGTGGTACATGAGTATGGGATTTGGGAGCGTATGATGGCGTGACATAAGGATTAGATGCTATATTGCTATTATGTAAAGTGTTGGTAGGAAGGGTATTATGAAGAATATTTGTAGCAGTATTATGTTGTATTCCAGATTGTTGGAAATTGATGTTTGGCTTTGTTTTGGGCTTTTGTTGATTTGAGGTATATTGATCAACAGTTTGGCAAAATAAAGTAGTGAATGAAGGTTTCTTTTGTGCAAGAATGATTTTAGGCTTAGTAACAGGTTCCTTAGGAGGTTGGGTAACCTGTTGTTTTTGCATGTTCTGGATTATAGCGGCCATATCCAAATTGGATGGTCCAACTTGATCACTTTCTTGATCAACGAAGGACAAAGGATTAGTGCATGTGTGATATACTTCTTCTAGGGTTGCTTGAGTGTCACTAATTTGATCCTTGTCCATATGGACTGCTCTATTAAGAGCACCAATATTATTATTGAGAAACTTCCATAAATGTTCCATGTTCTCAAAAGTAACAGCTCCACTTGGAGACATTTTAGGGGATGAGGATCCTTCCTCTCTAACAGTTTCTTCTTGTTCATTTCCTACAACAAACTCTTCTTCTTGCTGGTCTAGGTTTCCTTCTTCCTGAGTTGGATCTTCAAGAAGGACATTTGGGTTATTTATTGTTTCTCCTAACCAATCTTCTTCTACTTCAGTTTGTTTTCCATTCCTAAGTCTAGGCATTGTGCTTAAACTTAGATTTCAGGAAATATATATATATATATATATATATATATATATATATATATATATATATATATATATGCAACAAGTTTGAGAGGTATATATTTTAATTATATACCTACTATAATACTTAAAAGAAAATGTTTTAATTTTGTTATATTTTTGTTTTGTTTTTGTTTTATGATTGTTTTTATGTTTTTATGTTTTTATAACAATATTATAAAGATAACAAACAACATACTAAATGCAAGAAATAATAATAATAAAAGAAATGATCTAGTTTTCTATAAATAGTTTATAAATATCATTAATAGGATCAAGTTCATCAGGAGTCATGAAATGCTCCTCTTCAAATTGGAAATGTTGTTTCAAGAATTTGATAAAATGTGCTATAGTGATATTATCTATTTCAGACTCTGACTGGTAGAAATAAAGTTCATGGCAATACTCTCGATATAACATAGCTCTAGGAACTCTATTCCATCTCTTTCTATCTGTAAGGATGACCTCTTGATCCTCTATACGACCTAGAAATTGGTGTACTACAGCTGCGTTCTCGAGGTATTCCTCAAAGGTGTACAATTCGGAAGACACAAGGGCTCTCTTATCAGCTAACCACCTATGGCAAGCTCTCTGAAGTTCATGGTACAAGGTCACCCCGATCAAGATCCAAGATTCTATCTAGGACAAACCTCTTAATTTGCCTAAGTTCTGTTGACCTAGATGAAATAATACCCAATCTCCTATCAAGTTCATCCCACAAAGGTTGGACTCTATCTATTTGAGGTATCCTAAGCACAGAAGTAATTTCTATGGCTGCTAATTGATTTTCAACATTTATGGTGATAGCTCGTCTTTTATTATAATCTACCATCTAAATATGATGTGCAAACTTAACAGTTTTCTAGTGATTCTAGATGCATTGATATATATATATATATATATATATATATATATATATATATATATATATATATATATATATATATATATATATATTTTGTTTTCAAAAGGTTTTAGTTTCACGTCGGGTTCACCAAAATGTATCGATCCAAATTTTTGCACCCTTACCTTCAGGCTAAAGGATCCGTGCCCGAAAGGGGGATGCAAAAAGGATGAGACAATACCTCGGACTGAGAGGCCCTTTGAAGGTCGCGCCTCTCGGGGGAGGGGTATCAGGGTGAATTTTTGACGGATGGTGGGGTTCACCAGGAAACTTTGAGTGGCAGTTTCCATGCCTAGGTTGAGAATGGGTTTGATGTGTTCAATTTTATGCTTAATCATTCAATTCCTAGGTTTGGCCAAATGAATCTAAGCTATTCTATATGCAAATGCTAGTTTATATGAATGCAGAAAGCAGTAATGGATGTAAAACACAGAAAATATGCTAAATGAGACAAAACATACCTGATTTCGGATGTCTGATGAAGATTCTGAAGCTTGTAGGAGTCCAGATCATCTCGAATCTGACAGAATCATCTGTAATCACACAGAATCATCTAGATCACATAAGATCGTCTGAGATCATACAAGATCATCGTCGACCTGACGAATTCGTCAAAAACTTGCAATCATAGAAACAGACACCAAAAACCAAAAATGCAATTGCAAAAGAAAGGGGAAATGATAGAAATGACAGTGAATTTGTCTAAAATGATAAATCTAGATAATAATTGAAGGAAATGCCTTATTTTAATGACTGATTTTAATTTTATCATGCATTTAAGCTAAATGAGGTGAACTCCAGGATGCAAAAATGAAATAAACTAGATAAATGCAAAACAAAATAAGAAATAAAGCACAAAAAATGCAAACCCAGGGCACTGATTGCCCCCAATATTGACTAAGAGTCGAAATCTTGCAATCGCATACGAAATCATCTCGGATGTCGACAGGATCGTCCAAAATCGTACAAGATCATCTACGATGATCCGAGCTTGCTCCAACTAAAAAATAGTAAGGTTCCTACAAGAAAACTTGAAAATGCACAGATGCAGACAATGATTCGAGGTGTTCTAATGCACGAAAAACTAAAGTTGCAGAGAAATTCAGCCAAGGGGAAAGTCAGGGAAAATCCTAAGTTTAAATAGGATTAGGGAGAGGTTAGGAGGTTGGAGATCATCCCAATCTAGGAGATCTCCAACGGGGGAGTCTCTAACTACGCAGACACGCTTCTGCCCAAGTTAGAGAAGCTGTTGAAACAAAAGCTAATTATGAAAAATTAGTTTTGGGACGAAATCGTCGGACATTCTGCTCTAGATGAATTCGTCCGATCTGAGATGATTTCATCTGATCGACGATGATATCGTCCAACGATCACAACAAATCCTAAAAATGGCACGAAAAACAAGGGGAGCGGTTTAACAGGCGGTTAACGGGCGGTTTGGGGTTAAAATTCAAATTTTAATCTTTTTACTAAGGTTTAACTACGCCAATTTTAGGGTGCTACA
>JAQPPZ010006425.1:0-110824 GCA_028583015.1 Wollemia nobilis
CGGATCCCGAGACTCGCAAAATGCCCTGCAAACAGGGGGGTTATGTAATTGGGGCCATTTTGGGACGACCCAGATGGTCGGATTCTCCCAATTTTGCCTCCACCCTCAGGAATTTGACCTCGACACCTGCAAGTCAGCGAAACAACAAAGCAACACAAAACATACTAGAATCGACCAAAAGTTACAAAATTACAGCTATGGGTTAATCAAACCTAATAACACAAAATGCAATCTGAAAAGTAATCTAAAATGCTCTAAAACTTAAAATAGGACTTGGGAGGTGCGGGGGTGCCCAAGTGGGCCTCCCACCGTTGGCACTTGATTTTGGAGCCAATCCACCAGGGATGGGCCCAAAACCTCTTAGGATTGGGGGGTTGGTGAATTGGTTGGTTCAGGTGTCCATGTGTTGGATTTGGGTCAGGTTTGAGCTTCCAAAGGCAACCCAACAACCTCCCTTGCAAAAGAGATTGGTGGATGTGGGAAGGTGAACCAAAAGGGATGCAAGTGGGTCTTCAACTCGGCAGCACTTTGTTGCTTGAAAACTCCTTCAACCTGTATATTTGGGTGAGAAAAGTCCCACATTTTATAGACCCATGGGGTCTCTTTTGGGAGGGAAGCACAAATGCCATGTGTTTGCCATAGGCGCCATGTGGCAATCTTGTCTTCCCATGAGGGAGGGGAGTCCTCCATTGACTTGAGCTTTGATAAATGCCTTTTGTGATAGTCTTCTAACGGCCCCTCTGTCCACCTACACACGCGTGCAAGGCAGGAGTCATTAACTGACTGTTCTGGGCTGCCACTTGGCACCATTTGTCTTTTTGCCCGTTAAGCTTAGAATTCGTCCCACCCAGGGACGGATTCGGAATTCGTCCCGGGGTGGGACGAATTCTATTTTGAATTCGTCCCCGGGTGAGACGAATATCGGGCAAAGTGTCCAAGTGTGCCAAATTGCTTCTTGACCTTACAAAATTGCTATGAAAGTGGTTAAGACCACTGTTTAACCTCTGAGGGCTGCCCTGGGGGCTGTGTTTGTCAAAGCGATCAGTGTTTGTAGTCACATAATCGGATTGGTGCTGTTTTGGTGTCTACAGACCCTTGGTTGCTTGATGATCCCCTAGCTTCTCACTTGAATTTAGGTATTGTGGAAGCCTCATGTAGAAGTAGTTTGGGTCCAAAGTTTCTAATTTTATTATTGTTCTTCTAGACTATAAAAACTGGAGATCCCTCTCCCACCTAGATTTATCTCCGAAAGAAACTTGAGTCCTCAACATAATTTTTGATTTGTTATATCTATATATTCTCAAGCTAGAGCTTGAATATGATTCCCTTTACTGGAAGGTTGACCTCTTTAGTATTTTCTCTATTAAATCTATGTTTATCATGCTAGAGAACCCGAGTCCCCATTGGATCCTCAATAACTTGGTGTAGAGGAAATATCTTATTCCTAAGATCAATATTTTCCCTTGGTTGGTAGTGCAACACAAGGTCCTCGCCTTGGATAATCTTCAAACTTGAGGCCTAATCTTGCCCAATCATTTTTTTCTATGTGGAACCTTTGAAGAATTCCTAGTCCACCTCTTTAATATTTACCCATTAATGAGGGAGGTTTTTTATTCCTTTTTTGGTCTTCTAGAGGTTCTTGGGTTCTTCCCTTATCCCTCCCTAATATTTTAGTTCAGTAGTCCTCGCCTTTATCCTTCAATAACCTTCACCTATTCTAGTCTTTTAGCTTAGCCCATCTTCCTTGGGGTGTTTGGAAGAAATGTAATCAGCAGGCTTTTAACAATACCTCTAATTTTATTGATTTCGTGTGTTCTAGGAGTGTGGTGACTATTGTGGAAAATGTGACTTTATGTTGTAAAGAAGATTTTTCCAAGGATTTTGAGAGTAGCTTGGAAATTTTTTTGGACTTCAAGCCAACTAGGGAGCTGATGGTGACTGCTACTATTAATCTGAGATCGTCTACTATATGGATTCCTCCACCTCCTGATTGGATTAATTAAAATTTTATGGTGCCTCAAAAGGTAACCTAGGAAGAGCAAGTATGAGGGGTATTATTAGAAATCACAGGAATGAAATTTTGTTGGCCTATATTGAAAGGTTAGTAGTTAATTCTAGTTGCTTCATGGAAGTAAGGGTCCTCTACAGTGGCATCTAGTTGGTAATTTATTTGGGATAACATAAAACTATCATAGAAGGAGACTCTCTCACCACCATCAATTACATGAAAGAAGGGACCCTGGGTAATCTATCAATGAAAAACATGCTCCTTGAAGCCAAAAGACTCGCCTTGTTATACGAGGATATCACATTTCTACACACCTTTTAGGAAGAAAATAAGTCTACAAATTTCATACAAAAATTAGGTTTGGATAGCCATGGACTCTACATTTGGATGGAGGACATTTCCTATGGTCCGAGTTCTATGGAGGTAACAGGTCCCCCTGACATCGGACATGTGGCCCCTATGGTTATCTCATCCCAGGTTCATTCTATGGAAGAATCTAAACTCTAGGCCTAAATGATACTTTTTTCTAAATTCATGGGTATTTCATTTTTTGTACGAGATTTTCTTTTACCTTCCTTTTGATGATTGGGCTTTTTTTTCTAGGTCAATTACGGGGTGGATTTTGTTTGAGTTTATGAAGGTGGTAATATCCTATGTTGAAGAATCCAAAGCTATTTTTAATATTGAAGATGCTAATACTTCTACATATTTGGGCATTGGCCCTTTTGGTTAATCTCAAGTAAGGTATCCCTTTTGTAGTTTTTTGGTTGGCGGCCAGGGTGTCTTACTCCCTTGCATGAGAGACCTTTCTAGATTTCCTTGGTTTGTTGCCTTTTGTTGTTTCTCTTTATTTTCTCTTGTTGGTGCCTAGGTCTGGGCTCGGTGGCCCCTTTGGTTGCTAGGTGGCTCAAGGGAGTTTTCTACAACTGTGTTTATTATTTGTTCATGGGTATGAAAATATCCCTTGCGTTTGTCCATAGAATACGTGGCTAAATTCTTTGTTTCTTCAATGGAAATGACTACTATGTCATATTTAGCATGCAAAATACTTAATATATTTTGAACTATATTTTGATTTAATGATTGATTTACATGAGATATTATTTGATTTACAAGCCTTATGGCTCTAGCGAAAAAATATTGTAAAGACTATGATTCCTTCATGGATATATTCTCAAAATATTACCTAATCATCTGCAATCTAAAAATATTGTATACCTATGATAGTGTTGGAAATATAGTTTGATCTCTAGGCACTAGATAACTATTATTTACTAATTCTCATAGATCCTAGGAACAAAATAGAGTCTTCATTTTAATACTCCATATATCATAGCTTTCTCCTTGAAAATGATGGATTGAGGGTGTATGAAACTAAAACCGTCATGTTGACCATTATTTCTTTGCTAAGTATCCCTTTTGCAAGTTTCTTATAAACTCTTCAAATAGAACGTGATTGCTTTGATACCAGAAATGAAAGCATTGCAATAAACACAATGGATATGAATTAGATCATTGCCATATAACTTATAATTATTACAAAAATAATGAATTAAGAAACATAAAATCATATTATAAAATTTAAATTTGCTTGATTACTTTAATAAACTATTAAAGAAAAACAATTTATTTATAAATTTAACACCCAAACCAAAATGCTTTTGAAAGCAATCTATTTCTGAATACCCTTACATACAATATATTTCTTAATATTATAATTTTATAATACAACAAGGACTTTGTTCTTAACATGTATAAAGCAGAATTAGCTTATTGTATCTATTTCTAAAATAAACACTTCGGAGCAAAAGTTTGTTCATATGTAACATATAATCATAACATAAAAATAAATCCATAACATAAAAATAAATCGTGTGTGCTGGTTATCGACGACTTTGTAACTAACCAACACTGTGCTGTACATCGTTAACTGCATCCAACAAATCGCAAACTTTCACATGCAATCAAACGAATCTTCTCATTGCTTTCATTCTCTTTCCATCTCTTTCCATCTGTAATTTCATTGCAATCAATCGCCCATTCAAAACAAATACGAAAGAAAAAATGCTCGCATCAAACAAAATTTAAATTAGCATCAACTTAAAACGGGAGTAATTTTACATATGATTGTTAAGACATGCTTACTCGACGGGTAAACAGCATTGATTGGTAGTCTTCCCACGATAAACTTCTGTCTTCTGCCTTTTCTCTACTTACAATAGTTTGGTGTTCCAACTGCATGCACATTAGGAGCATTATTTAGTGAAGCAAGGAGTTATAGATGTCTTCAAGTGAGGCACAGTTTGGACAGGCACTTACTCTCAGGTCTTGAAATTCTTCACAAAGACATATATGTTGGTGAGAAATTCTTTGGTTTCTCCAAAAACAGGTAATCCCATTTTGCCGGGGGGCAGATTGGTGCTATCACCATAACGCAGCCAATTGAATTTCAGCAAAACAAATACATTAAACAGGAACAACAGTAACGGAAATAAAAGATAAAAGACTCGCTTGACCCGAGAGACTCTGCAGCATCTCTGAATGATAACAACAGTTACCCTTTTCAAACTTTTCAACAAACTTTAATGTTTCATTATTATTGTTATTCCTTTTGAATGTTTTGGAAATGACAAGTCATATCTTGTCAACCCACATCCAAGTTTTCTTCATTGTTCACGTTATAATTTAATAATTGTAATATCTTGATTATTTATTTGAGCCTGAAAATTTAATTAGTTGATCTTATAACCTTTATTAGATCCCAATACTTTAACGAGTAATTATTTTAGAAGATTAAAAATAAGGATATTTTAATGATATATTGTTAAACTGTTATTTAATTTATTTAAGTTCAAATTAAAAAAAAAAAAATTATTATACTCTAAAATATAATCCAATTATACAATTTATTATACTTTAACTTGATGGTGAAAGAAAGATTAAAAACGCAAAACGAACTCAAAAATCAAAGTATTCTGTTCTTAAATGCTGGCCTAGAGTTAAAATTTGACATCCCACCAACCGTTCATGGAAAAATTGGTACATTAATTTAAGAGCTATTTAACATGGATATATTTGAATAAGAGCTTCAGCGTTGGATGGTCCTTGGCTAAGAGAATACGTCAAGCATTGAAGAAATGTCAGTACCATTTTAAAACACTTGCAGGGTTATCTATCCCTACTCGTCATGATTGTACAAATGAAGATTTCACCGCCATCGAAACAACCTAAAAAAATTGCATGAGGAGCTCCTTCACAATAAATTATTAGGGGTCATCATAATTTCACAATAATAAATTATGAGAGGTGATCCACTGATTTTTCAACCAGAAGTGCACGAAGAATATAAAAGTTGGTTGAAAAGTTTGAAAAGTGTAACTGTTGTTATCCATTGTTGTCGTTCCAAAAATCGCCTGAAAAGATAAAGAATGCACACACAACGACGATTGCAGTGTAAGTGTGGGTGTAAGTCATATTTAAACGTGAAAATAGGGTCATATATTTCCACGGTGGGCCACCACACCCATTTGACAGAGGTCTTTATTAGACCAAGCCAGTCGGGCCTTAAGTCATCCATGCTTATCAATAAATTATTTAATTTTTAAATAATTTTATTTTATTGATTTTATTTTTAGATAATTAATTTTATTTGTATTCAACGAAAAGTTATAAGCTATCCAATTTTTTAAATGATGAAATCTTTAATTCTATCCAAAATTATAGATTTGTTTCTATCCAGCAAAGGTTATAGAGGTTTCTGACGCTGAAATTGTAGACCATGCACTATCTTGACATTTGATTGACGTGGACTATAAAGGCATGCAATTTTGTAATCATACTATTTTGAACTTTTACATTTTTAAGGTGCACGACCTTCATGTAAATGGCATGGCAATTCATGTACGTGACGACAAAATTGAAGTCGACCATAATCTACGACAAAAACCTTTGCGCAGCAGTTGACGTAAGGAAGGTGACGTGAAAACAAAAGCCTTTGCGTACCATTTGCGATCGGACCATTGAATTTGGTCAGATATCTCTGTCCATTGAGCAACGAGTGTATTCCATGAATGTGGTTCGATGGATTAGCTGGATCTGCGTAAACGATTATAGAATTTGGTAGAAGTGAGATCTGCTTAGCTTCCGTCGAATAACGTAGAAATAAAAGCTCGCCTAAGCATTGCACGCCAAAGAACGAAAAGTTCAATTTGAAGACAACAAAGAAAGAAAAGTTCAATTTGAAGCCAACAAGCTTACCGGAAAACCTTTGAAAGGTAATTCAATTTGAGGACAACTAGCTTACCTTTGAAAGGTAAAAATGGTAATTTTGTTAGATATGTGAAAAACAGTGCTAGAAGTAGGAATAGGAAAGTGGAATCTGCCAATGAGTCTTAAATGCTCGAGTTGGAACGTTTGGGATTGGAATCTCCTGAAAGGAAGTATTTTGTTAAAGATTTGAAGCGATCTATTGGTAGGTTTGATTGTATGTGTTTTCAAGAGGTCAAAGCTAGCAGTTTTAATTTGTTTTTGGTTCTAAAGGTCATTTGGAAGGAAGCTTTTGTTTCTATGACAAATTATCCTCATGGTCGAGGAGGTTCTGTTATTCTATTTTCTCCTTTTTGGGCATCCAAGGTTGTCAGCTCAGGTTGTTCTTCATGCAACCGAGCATTCTGGGTAGTTTTTTAAAAAGATACTCTTAAAATTGGTCTCTGTTCTATATATGCTCCCAATGACCATATTGAACGTTGAATTTTATGGCAATGGTTAGTTTCTCTCCCTAATATCCCCCGGATTTTTTGTGGGGATTTTAATATGGTGGAGCATCATTATGATAAATGTGGCGGATTAGGAGTTGATTGGAAAGGAGAAGAGCAACGCTTCTGGGGTAACTTTAAATCTCAGTTTAAATTAATTGATCCCATAGAGGTTATGCAAGATCAACACAATGGGTTATGGTTCACTTGGTGTAATATGCAAAAAGGAGGCAACAGGGTTTATTCCCGATTAGACAAATGCCACTAATTCTTGGTTTCACTTTGATGGCATTGCCAATGGTTTGAGGGTTCAGATCCTTCCTCATACTTTATCCGATCATTTTCCTATCATTGCATGTTTAAGATTCCAAAAATAGGATTCACATCATAATAAATCTGCCTGGAAGTTTGTTTTAAATACTTCTCTCTTGGAATCCAGGGATTGCAATGAGGCTATATTCACTTTAAAAGAAGTTAATAAATGGTTGTATAGAAATAGCACCTGTATTGAAATATGGAATATTAATATTGTAGGTTGAAAAAAGTTATTTCAGACCATTGGTCAAAAGCGTGCCTTTGATGCTAAAAAGTTGTATACTCAGTTACATAATAATCTAAATAATATTGAGTCAGCTTTGCAACATGACCCGAACAATATCTTCCTTCAAGAAGAATTAGTTATGATTAAAAATGATATCAAGAGGTTTCAAGTGAAGAAAATTCAAGGGCAGCGTTCTCAAGCCAGACTTAACTGGCTTAAGGAAGGAGATAGGAGTTCAAAAAATTTCTTCCATTATATTAAGGAAAAAGGGATTAAAGAGACTATTTCGGGGATATGGGATGGTAATTCTATTGTGTATGATGATAATGACATTAGGAAAATATTTTTTCAGTTCTATAAAGAATTGTTTACCTCGGAAGAAAGTGCTACTAGAATTAAGGATCGATTATACTGTTGCTCTCTTATTCCTAAAAGAATTTTTGAGCAGGATTCCTTGACTATAGGTGGTAGTATTACTAAAGAAGAAGTAATGAAGGCTATTCGAGCTATTCAAAATTATAAAGCACCAGGTATTGATGCGCTACATATAGAATTTTATAAGAAACATATTCACTGGATTGCAGAGGATCTACGTCAAGTCTATGAGGAGGCTTTGGCTAGTGGTTCTCTGGGTAAAGAAATCAATTCGGATATTATTAGATTACTTCCAAAATATGGAGATAAAACTTTAGTCAAAAATTGGAGACCTATCACACTGCTTAATGTGTCTTATAAAATTATAGCCAAGATCCTTACGCTTCACATTGCTAATTGTCATCCCAGATTTATTAATTCTTCACAAACAGGCTTTGTGAAGGGCAGATACATATTGGAGAATCTTCTCACAGGATAGGAGGCAATGTATTGGTCCAAGCAAATAGGTCAAAATTTTGGAATGCTTCTTCTAGATTTTGAAAAGGCCTATGATAGAATTGAATGGAATTTTGTGCTTTCAGCTTTGGAAGCTATTGGTTTTCTAGTGACTTTTTGGAAAATGCTTAAGGTTTTGTTATTAGATATTGTAGCATATATTGAGATTAATGGTTTATTGTTTGAACCTATTCAATTATAGAGATCGATTAGGCAGGGTTGTCCCCTTGCCCCTTCTTTATTCATTATAGCCAGTGATGCTTTACATTATATTCTAAGAGAGTTTATTAAGTCCTCCTGTTAAAGGTATTACTTTACCTAATGTTAAATAATTGGTCAATCAACAGTTTGTAGATGATACTTCCATTTTTTTTCAACTTGTGGAATCAAATTTTGTATCTCTTTTTGCCAAGCTCCAATGCTTCTGTAATGCCTCTAGGGCAAAAATAGCTACTCATAAGTGTATTCTTCTGAGTTGGGATCAACTTGCTCCTCCCTGGTTATCTAAATTTGTTATTCAATGGGGCAATTCTTCCAAGCAGGTTAGATACTTGGGAATACCTTTTGCCATAGATCTGTGTTTAAAAGACATGTGGATATCGGTGAAGGAGAAAATTTTTGCTAAATTCAAAAAGTGGCATAATAAATTTTTGTCTAGTGCTGGTAAATTGCAAGTTTGTCAAAAAAAATTATCTTCTTATATAGTCTACTATGCTTCAGCTTGGTTTTTTTGCTCATATCAGATCAATGATGTCCATAAAAATATTAAGAACTTTCTATGGGCTGGTAACACTCTTGGCATAAAAAGACATTGTGTTAAGTGGGACTGGTGTTCTGTTAACAAGCTGAAAGGTGGCCTTGGTCTTAAAAATCTACGGGTTCAAGGTTTGGCTTTAGCTGTTAAATGGATTGTGCAGTGTTTTGAAGGTGATGACCCATGGAAGGTTTTAATTAGAAATAACATTTTGCAATTTGTTCCTAAAAAAGCTCGATCCTGGAAAGGCCTCCCCATGAGTGATATCATGTTCGGTAATTTTTCTATTGCCCCTACTGGCTCACATGTTTTCAAATGTTTGTGGAAAGCTTGGGAAATGATAAGAGAGTATGTGGCTTCTAATAGAGTTGACAATGTTATTTGTCTTCAGAGTTCTATTTTGTGGACTCTTAAATATAAGAATAAATTTCTAGCCCTTACTCATGGATGTTCAGCCAAGAAATGGGCTGGTAAAGGTATTAATACTTTTACTGATATTCTTGATCACAGAGTTATCAAGTCTTGGGATTTTTGTAGTCACCAATATAATCTTCCACATTCTCATTCGAGGACATATTGTTTACTAAGAGTTGTCTATGATCAGATTGTTGGTTGTGATATTTTACTAGATGATCACTCCTTGATCAAGGGTCTTCAGTGGAATGATGGTACTAAACTATTTAGTACGAAGCCCAGACAACTATATAATATGTTGATGGATACCAATGATATTTTTGGTCATATCAGCAGAGTTTGAAATATGGAAATTAATCATTCTTCTGGTTCAAACATCTTGCATAATGTGTGGTCCACGTGTCTTGAGCCTAAGAAGACTTTATTTAGATGGTTGTTATTACTTCAGAGGCTCCCTGTCTCAGTTGATTATCATTCTTATTTACTATGCTCTTTATGCAGAATTCATGATACTATGGGGCACATATTTTTTGATTGTATGTATGCAAAAGAAATCTGGTTTATATTTTTTCAAGATATGTTGAGTTGTAACAATGATAGTACTGCTTTTCGGTATTATGTGATTTTTGGGTATGTGCCTAAAATGGGCAAATTTTTTAATGATTTTTGGATTTTGCTTTCTACGAAAATTTTATGGAACATATGGCTTTCGAGGAATAAGGAACTTTATCAGCATTTACCGAGATATCTTACTGAGTCTCATAGGAGACTCATAGTTGTTTCTATCTCTCTACAGGTGGTGAAGACTATGTTTTGCTTCACGAAAATATTCAGTAATCTTCTTCAAGCTTTTCAAGATTTTCTTGCTTCAAACAGTTCGTCATATATTTCAAGTTATTCCAGGATTGATAGATATGTTGATATAATTAGTTTTTGTAAATATTTATTTCAGAAAAAACATGATAAAGTTTAATATGTAATGTTGTTTGGGATATTGGATAGTGTTGTTGTAGGTTGTGGGAGGTTTTTTTATACAGTTTTTTTGATGTAATTATGTACTGTTTTTTTATCATTAATATATGTGAAATATTTTCTATTCAAAAAAATCATATTTTTATAAGGGCGCATGCAAATTTGGTGGCTGCCATGGAATATAAATTAGACTGACCACAATTGCACATGGAAACATTATTCAATTATTTTGGATTTAGTCACTTCACAAATATAATATATTATAGGAAATGATATAATTTTCATTATATATAGAAGAACAATATAACTTATAGGATTAATAATTTTAATATAAAATGGATATAATTTTATTTTTTTTATTATTTAAATTTTATATCTATAATTTAAAGTTTTAAAATTTAACAACATAAAAGAATAAAAGTTATTCAGCAAAACTATAAAGTTTTACATTCTATTATGAGTATGTTTCTTCTATGATTGTTTTGATGAGAAATTTTTGTCTTTCTCCTCTTCTCATACCTATAAATTTTAGAAGTAAAAGGGGAGGCATTTCTTTGTTCCCATATCTTCATTTAATGTACGATGTGAAAGTAGATATTTATCATTTTATTTTGTTTTCTTTTTTTACTTACAATTGACAAAATAAATCCTATTTCTTCTACATGTTTGTTGATTTATCGAGATGGTGTAAGTAGGAATTTTTAATTTCTCCTCTTGTTTCAATATTTTCTCTTCATTTTATACATTGAAAGTCAAGGTGTTCCCTTATCCCCATCTATTCAAAAAAAAATAAAAAAAAGGCTTCTCCATATTCCCTATTTATTCACTTTATGAAGAATATGGAAGAAAATATTTTATATTTTCTTGTTTTTGCCTAACAATGACAAATATGACCCCTCACTTCTACTTGTATATTTATTTATAAAGAGAGAAAACTTAGATAGTTCTAATTTCTCCACTTAGTTTTGTAAAGTGAAAAGAGAAATCTTCTCTTCTCCTCATCCCTTAATGTTATAGCCAGTAGGGCCTCCTCTTCTCATTTGTATTTTTCATTTTATTGCTTAAAATAGAGGGTACAAGTATAGATTTATCATTTATATTTTTTTTTTAGGGAGAGTGAAAGGAAAAGCCTTCACTTCTCATTATCTCTCCATTTTTTGGATATTGTGCAAGTATGCATTTTTTATTTTTCTCTATATTTTTATTTCCTTTAAATGTTGAAATCATAGGCTTGTGTTTCTCTATTAAGTTTATAATTGCATCCCTCTTTTATGCTTTAGTTTTATAAAGCAACAAGGTAGGTCTTTACTTTCTCATATTTTTTCTTTTTATTACTTAAAATAGAGGATCCACAATTTTATTTCTTTCCCTAAAAATATGTTGGATTTTGTTAGCTTTTGATGTAGCAAGCATGAAGAGATAACAATCATGAAATATAGAATAATATGAAATAAAGTAAATCTACTATATGAGTAAAATATAAAATATTACAATGTAGCTATGGAGGAAATGAACACTCCAATATAAATCTATTGAACTACATTGCATCCATCACCAATGGATGGTGTCACACACTATGCTACACTATGTCCCCCGAATCTCTATCTATGATTCTATCTATCACTCTATATCTATCTATCTATGAGGCCATCCTTATATAGGTAAAATAGGATACTTGACCAACACTCTATCTAGCTATGCAAGGGATAACTTGCACATTGACACTTGTGCACTTATTACATTGCATGAAGTAACTAGATAACTTGCCCCTAAAGTAATCTAAGTATGTACCTTGGAAGATACATTTACATAGCCCAAATTATGGAATAGACTCTATTTCTAACACCCCTTGTATTACATTATTTGGTTATTGAAGACTTCAATATTCAATATGGATCTTCTTCTTCTTCTTGAACTTTGTCTTCTATCTCTGTATTCTTTATGTTTAGGTTCAATAGGTAATATGTGTCTTCATATGATGCAGAGTAAACTGGAGCTAAGGCTTCTTCTTTCAAATGACTTTGCATTGTATTCCTCCTTTATTTGCTTTTTCAGAGCAGTCTTAAGTTGGTTCCTCTTCTGCTGCAATAGTCTTCATATCTAGCCCTCTTGTCCTTTTCTTCATTTTTCTTCTTCTCTTCCTATGATTTTTCTTTGATGTAGGTGAAATATCTGCTTTATAACAAGTTAGTCTATCATCACAATAATATTGTTCTTTATTATCAACTTGTTTCTTGTGTTGAGTAAGTACAAACACAATATAAGATAGATAAATCATCAGATATTCTTCTGGTGAAAATATAACTAGTCTTTGGGAGTTCCACCATGTTGTGAAGAGAATTTTATGAAGATAGTTAATCAATATTGTAAAGCTACCTTCTTTCGCTTCCTTAAGAAATAAGGAGAATTTTACTTTCTCATTAGATGGTAGATACTCATATCCATCTAGAGTATCTATTAGGTTTTGAGAGTAGAATTCTACTTCATGGAATAGTTCTTAATTATTAAAAGATTTTCTTAAAATTTCATCCATACAAGAATAGTGATTCTTAGAATTGATATAATCTTCGTAGTTTATCTTACATATTTCCTAATTTAAGTATATAAGCTTGATTTGATAAAACCTTAATTAGTCTTGTAGGCTTCCTTATATCTCCCTAGTTATGAATGCCTAATTTTATGGTTTTTTAAGAAAGCTTATATCTTCACAACTTGACAATTTTTGAAGAATATTATTATCAAGTTTTGTAGAATTCCTTATGACTCTCTAGATATATTTTGGAGTATTCTATAGTGCTTTTGCAAGATATAGTTCAAATTTTGGTTGATTTTGTATAAATTGTGTAAGGATCAAAAATAAACTTCTTAATATTCTTAATACTCCTATTGAACTAAGCACTTTTCAATTTTGAAGAGGCTTTAATGTTGGATTGATTTTGTCCTTAAGGAGAAATTTTTTGAGACAAGAACATAAATTTCCAACTTTGATAAAAGTTTTTAATAACCCCTTTTTGAAACCCTTAGGAATTTTATTGAAGTGTTTCTAATTTCCAAAAGACTAGTTTGAAGTTGTAACTCTTATCACTCCCAAATTTGGAAAACTAGAACACATTAATATTTGCAAACTTTAAATGGATTAATTCCAAGTAGAATCCCTTATTGCTTCTAAGTTATATTTTTGCAAATAATATATTAATTCCCTAAGGTTTGCTTTCAAAAAAATATTGATTTTAAATAATATATCAACCTTATCTTATAACCTTATAGCTCCCTTTTTGAAATTGAAAGCAAATTGAATAAGAAATTAAAGCTTTGTACCTTTATGATGTCAGGTGAATGTGGCTATAAACTCTCCTTCTTGAGCATGGATTTCCAAGGCTTTAATGCACTCTATGAATGCTGGTTGACCAAGAGTTTTCAAATTGTACCCATATTGCTTCGGATCCCTATTGAATCACACCCAAAATGGTGTCGAACATCCATCATCACTTTATCAAATTATACCTAAAAAATTGTTGAGTGTCCACTATAAATCTACCGTGTAGCACCTGAACTCTTATTGAGCATCTATCTTCGATCTATCGAGTAGCTTCCACTGTTGCTCGTGATATTTCCAACTACTACGCTTCCTTTCCAAAGTCCAACCCATCTTTAATATGATATAGTAGGAGTTACAAGTATCATTGTATGAGTTTGTAAACACTCATGAAAGCTCTGATTTGGTTGGTGGAGGTACCGAACTCACTCCACTGCTCATAAAAATGTCACCATTGAGTTGAAAATATTTATTTTATTCTTTCTTGAGCGTTGTCCAAGTAATTCTCCTTCCTTAACGTCTCCAAGCTATATTTCCTATAATGTATGTCAAGTTGTATGTAACTCCACTATTTGGAGTATGGGCGCCAAGAAGTATAACGTCTTCTTTATGAGATTTATAGAGTATCTTTCAAAAAATATGACAAGTGGCAATTGAAATCCCTTTCTTTCTATTAACACTTATATGAAGACTCTCCAATATGTTTCCACCTTAATCCTTGTTGTTTTACATAGATGCTCAAATATCTCTAGTTAATGGTTGAGTTGTGGTGGAGATATGGTGGAGCTTTGGTGGAGATATGGATTAGCTTTGGTGGCCCTTGAATGGAGTTTGAATGGCAATGCTTGGATGAAGACTCCTTGATGCTTTACTCCATTGGTAGCATTTACTAATGGTATAAATGCTTTGATACAAATATTCCTTTCCTTTGATGTATGTTTGCTTTATCTTCTACTTTGTACACTACTTGATCTTCTCCAATGCTTTGTCTTCTGCTTTGTACATTGCTTTATATTCTCTTATGTTGTATATTTTGCTTTGTACATTGCTTGATATTCTCTTATGTTGTGTCTTTTGCAGGTTCAAACATCCATGATGAGCCTCTTTGAGTGGCTTCTATAGCTTAGGAAGAGTGCTCACGTTCAACCCTTTCTTGGCTATTTTCCCTGTGTTTGTTGTCCCCTTGTGGGGTAGATTCAAATATATTTATAGACTATAAAAAACCATATTGAAATTGTGCTATAAGATGTACTATAGTGTGTACATAAATTTCCTTTTATACGCCTTCTTTTACACTCTTATTTTAGATCAAAAACTCTAATTTTATGGAATATTTTTCTCTTGCAATACAAGGGTTTTGAGGTTATATTTTATAAGTAGTCGCCTTCCCCTTTTTGCTTGGACACTTAGATAACAATTCCAAGCTTATATAACAGTAGATAGAAGTTTTTTTTTTTTTGCAATTTTTTTCTTGCATTCAATCCTTTAATGCTTTTGGATTTGAGACTAACCAAGTCTCATACTTTAAAGCTTCTATTCCTATTTTTGGTTAGTTATGTTCTTCTCCAGGTTTTGGAGGATTCTAACCTTTTTGGATGGTTTCTTTAGGCCACTATGAGTTGCATATTTCTATGTTTCAATAGTGTCTTTAGAAACTTGATACAAATCAGAATTTGTACCCTTCAAGAATACAAAACTAATTTCTTTTGAGAGTAGTGTAATAGTACAAATTTTTTCACTTTTAATGTACTAATATTACACCTTATCACTTCGATCAACTCTCAAATTAATGCACTAAGAATTTACTACAACTAATCAAGAATAACCTAAAATGAATCTTTAAGAGTTATTCTAAAATTTCACTACAACTAATATTGTAGAGCTTAGTCTTATTTTTCTAAAATAGATAATAGGTATTTGATAGAAACTATTTTTGAAATCTAATCAACTCCTATAAAAGTGCAAATGAACCTTAAAAATAACTTTTTCTTTTTGGACTTTTGAAGACTGTAATCCAATTTTCTATTTGAAACTTTAATCCAAATGTAGTTGCATCTAACAAATCTAATATGTAGATGAATTAATAAACCTATTTGCATCAGAAAGTTGCATACATTTTTTTGTTGTAGCTCTTTTATTGCTTTTTTAGAGGATGTAGATATTGGTGTCTAGAATCACCAAGTTTCTTCTATGAGAATATCCTTCCATCTCTTTGTAGACTATCTTTAATAGCTCCTTCTTCACCAAATGATGATCTTGACCTTTCTTTACGAGCCTAGGATTTGATGGCTTGTTCTTCTCTTTTGTTCTTCTCCTTCTAATGTAGATTTGTATAAGTCTTTGTCTTTGAAGTGATGCCTTCTTTCTCTGAGAGATAATCTTCAAGATTTGGTGAGCTTATTTTGTCTTCAAGTCATCTTTTCGATTTATAACTTCAAGCAGGATCTTCTTCTGAGATTTGGTACTCCTTGCCAAATTCTTCTTCACAGATTTGACACTCCTTTCTAAATCCTTCTTCTCATATTTGGCACTCCTTGCCAAATTCTTCTTCACAAATTTGGTACTCCTTGCCAAATTCTTCTTCATGGATTTAGCACTCCTTGCCAAATTCTTCTTCTCTTGGTCTTGTTGTTGGATGACGATAATTATCCTAAGTCCTTCACTATCAAAGGCTTCTCCTTGATAGTGGATTTCTCCAATGATTTCTCCTTTGATAATATCTTCAGTAAGGCTCTCGTAGCCTTTTTTTGGATACTTGATAAGACCTTCTCAAGGTCTCTGATCTGTTAGCTTTTGATGGTCTTCCTTGAGACCTTTTCTTCAACCTTCTACTTCTGGAAGTGTTGGTGATGAAATATTCCTCTAGATATTTGATTTTGCTACTTTTGGATTCGAGCATGACTCACCTAGTCCTTATTCTCCTTCTTCTTCCTTGAATGGAAATTTAGCAATAAGATCTTCTCCTAATCTCTTTAATTTTGCTTCAGGTGTTGAATTGGTTATGAAGAAGATACCATTCCTAACTTTCTTGTAGGAAGTTTCCCAACTCACTGATTCTTCTTTCCTTACAACAAAGTATTAGTACTAAAATATTTTTTCTACTTCTGAATCATGTGTTCTCTTCAAATTTAGGATCAAGGTTTCTATGGCATTTTCACTACCAAGGCTACTATGGCTTTTTTTAGTATCAAGGCTACTATGGCCTTTTTTAGTATCAAGGCTTTTATGGCCTTTTTCAGTAACAAGGCTCCTGTGGCCTTTTGGTATTAAGGCTTCTATGGCTCCTCCTTCAAGGCTCCTGTGGCCTCTTCTCCAAGGCTTCTATGGAATTTTTATGTCAATGATTTTATGGTCTGTTCTTCAACTTGTGAAGTTATTTGATTCAAAAATGGAGATCTTCAGTCTCCTTAATTCACCACAACTCTTCACACAAAGTCTTCTTCTGCAGTATTCTTCTCTTGCATAAAGAACCAATATCTACACTATGTGGGCACACCAACCTTTGAGTAATGAATTTGGAGTCTCTTAGCTTTATATCGTATGAGGAGTCCCAATACTCTAATAAATAGTTTCCTACAAACAAAAGAAACTTTAAGCACTAGTTAGAAAATTTCTAGATATCCTAGATAATCCGTAATGAATGATCTATCAATCCAGTGGCTTGAATCCTCAGTCCTGGTCTTCACGAGTTTTTCTTGAAACTCTTATGGAAAGACTTTGGTCGATTACAATCTCAGTATTTCCTAGAACTGAGACTTCTTTCAGTCCTCACTCGCGACTCTCCCTTATTCTACCACTTAGATTCTTTTGAAGGCTTTTTATAGTGGTTGGTCCAACGGTGTGTCAATTTGTCAAAACGCTCAGGCTCAATGATAATGGTAGGTTTGCTATAGACCTACGCAAACTAGATCTACCATAGCTTTGATACCACTATTAGTTTTTGATGTAGCAATCATGGAGAGATAGCAATCATGATATGCAAAATAATATAAAAGAAATTAAATTTGCTATATGACTGAAATATAAAATATTACAATGTAGCTATGGAGGAAATGAACACTCCAATATAAAGCTACTGAACTACATTGCATCCATCACTAATGGATGGTGTCACACACTATGCTACACTATGTCCCTCGACTCTCTATCTATGATTCTATCTATCACTCTATATATATCTATCTATGAGGCCATCCTTATATAGGTAAAATAGGATACTTGACCAACACTCTATCTAGCTATGCAAGGGATAACTTGTGCATGTACAACTTGCGCATTAACACTTGTACACTTATTGCATTGCATGAAGTAACTAGTTAACTTGCCCCTAAATTAATCTAAGTATGTACCTTGGAAGATATATTTACATAACCCAAATGATGGAATAGACTCTATTTCTAACAGATTTGATAATTGCTTAGAGTTATAATTTTCATTCTACAACTTTCAATCATGTCTTCAATTGAACAACTAGTCTTTTGTTCTCCTTTCATAGTATTTATCATATTTAAGGAATTCCCTTCAATGATTATATTCCTTCCACCCAACATCTCTAACTATTAAATTCCCAAAAATATTGCTTTGGCTTCTTCAAAATGATTTGATTGGATTCCCAAGGGTTCAAAATAAGCTAATATTACTCACCCTAAAGCATAATGAATACACTACCCACTCCATCCTTACCTAGGTTGCCTTTTGAGGTCCCATAAAAATTTAGCTTCAACCATACTGAGGGGGCTTCCATCTCACTTGTTGCCTTAATTGATTTTTTGGTTTATGACATAATTAAAAGGGGTTGCAATACCCATATCAAGGTTGTGATCCTCTTATCATCCTTCTCCTTGGCCCTCTTCAGGTTATCTACTCTTAAGTTTTCCATTGTTGTTGCCTCAAATATATTTACTACTACCATAGGCTCTCTCTTTTTGTCCTTAAATATGCACTGGTTTCTTTTCTTCCAAATGACCCATAGGTAGTGAGGAAGGCAAAGTCTCTATAACATGCTAGGGAGACTCCCATTGCAACACAAGGTCTATCATACAATTGAAAAACACCCATGCTACTTGAAACTTCTTTATAATTTGTTGTAAAACATGTCTTGAAAATATAAATTCAAGGAGTAGATAGAACACAGATTCATTGTCACCCTCACATAAAGCACATCTATTAAAAACTTGGAATCCTCTTTTACAAAGATTACCAATGGTAAGAATTTTATTTTGAGTGGATAGGCAAACAAATAATGCAATTTTCTTTATCAACTTCTTGATCCAAACTTTTGCCACTAGTAACCAACCTAAACATGCTTCCTCCAACAATTAGTACCCTATTCTAATGTAATAGAATCATTTTTCTCCCTACTCTAAACAAAGGTATTCATGGTTCTATAATTAATTAGAGGGGTAACAACCAATAAATTATTTAATTTTCTTACTACATGTTCCTTGATCGAATTCATGTTGTATGTTTGCAATTCTTTCCAACTTCTTCCATATTCAAAGGAACTTATGCAACCCTACACCTGTCTAACAAAATAGTGAGTCGGGTCTTGTTCCAAAACTAAAACTTCCTAGTCCTCCTTTAAGGGTATATATTTTATCTAGACATCCTTCCAAAATTTTATTTTGCTAACATCTCATATACACCACTAGATCCCCTTTTATAGGATATTTCTACACTTAATAAGACTTCCAAAAGGAGGACCCAATACGTAAATTCTCAGAGAGTAAAAATGAATTCTCCCCTTGAAAATATTTGGATTTTAGGATCTTTACCCAACTTAGGTGGTTATTTTTTAGAAGTTTCCATCCTATTTTTCCTATGAGTGCCTCATTTATCTTTTTAAATTTTCTAAAACCAAGGTCTCCACATTCTCATTTTGAATAGACTATATTCCATGCAACAAGTGCTAGTATTCTCTTATCTTCTGCTCTAGATCATAATTTTTTTTAATAGATTCATTCTTGCATCTAACACTCTCTAGAACGCTAAAAATATACATAAAATAGATATGAAAACTTTGTAAGTTAACCTTCACCAGTTGATATTTTCCAACTTGACTAAGAATACTACCCCTCCGCCCTGAGACTTTTTTCCAAACCTTTCAATAACCAATCTCCAAAGAATCTTCTTCATGCACCCATTAAAAAGTGGCATCCCTAGGTATGTTGTTGGGAGGTTTCCAATTTCACAGCCAAAATTTTGGGTAATTCTGTGTTGTCAAACAAAAGGGGTGTTGAGAAAGAAAATAATAATTTCACAATAAAATTTTTGGATAATTCTTTGTTGTCAAACAAAAGGGTGTTATTTATTAAGGAAGGAACCACTCTATAATATCTCCCAAAATGAGATCCATTCCATGAGCCAAGACTATTACAAGAGAGTACTCGATATGATTGATGATGATTACAATGACAATATCCCTTCTTTATATACCATATTCTAATGCTACTTTGAGGAGTCAACTTCTAAACCCTTATCCCACTTATTATTATCATATAATATTATAATATAATAAACTTTGGGTTATGTGTAGCCTATCCCAACTATCCATAAGACCCATATACAATATAATATAATATCCTTATATTCTTATCCTTGGGTACCATAATAGGTTACAAGTCAGCCAATAATGACTGAATTACTTGACACTCATCCCTTCAATATTGGTTGCTCTTATCATAATCGCACAATTTACTAGTCTTGGACTTTAGGGGATTCTTTTCTTGGGAGTCATTTTTATTTTTCTAATTATAATTTTTGGTTGACCCCCTTTATCTTGATTCTTTGGAGTTTCAACTCTTGCCTTTATTTGGCTGGCACTTAGTGGTTCTAGTTTTGGTTATTTTCTCCTCCTTTTTTCTATTTTTCTTGGTTTTTGGTCTAGTTTGAAAAGTTTGTATGTCTTTCCTAATATAATGAATTATAAGAGGTCTATATCCTCTAGAATGTACCATTGCAACCCACTACAATTCTTAAGGATTCAATGCCTTTAAATATCTTAAATACCTAGTTTTTTTTACCATGGAATGAAAAGCATTAGTATAACCTTGAAAAGATTGATCTTTTATTTGATGCAATTGGTTCCATCACATGTATTAGTCTTCATAGTGATTTGAAACTCAATATTTCAATGGTTTCAAAACTTATAATTTGAAGTTAAAGAAGACCAGGTTAGAATTAAATTCAAAATTAATAGATTATAACAAACTAGAACATAAGATAATATAAACAAAATAGCATAATGATTTTATTGCTCCAAAAATAGATTAAAATGTAAGCAATCTTTAAGAAGAAATGTGAGGCTATAACATTGCATCTATTATTCATGTTTTTTACAATCATGGGTGCATCTCTCTTTATACAAGAATTGGTGTATTATAATTCCACCATATTAAATATGGAAGGTCACCCATATGGAAATGTGGTGGTTCACCTTTTGTGAGTTAGGTCACCTATATGAAAATGTAGTGACTCACCTTCCATGAGTTAAAAAGTGCATATTAAATATAAGTTACATACATATATGACTTATCATTTTATGTTTTATCTTCTAACGATGTGTGAACATAGCTAGAGATGTATTTTGACTATGAAAATATAAAAATAGAAAATACTATTTTTAGTAAGTATTTTGTTTTGCATTTTTTAGGGCCTTTAGAGGATTTTCTATGCAAATGTGGCAATGGAAATTGTTGTTCTCTCTCTAATATTTTCAGATCTTCTTGAATTGATCAAAACGAAGTTCCAAGCACAAAGTTATGCCCCTAATAGTGTAGTTAGAATTTTAAATCTATATATATTCAAGCATTTTCAAGTATAAAGCCATGTTGTAAAAAGGTCACATAGGCTCCCACAAGATAATATTCTTCCTTGATGACATCCATGAAATAATCCCATGTGAAAACTACTTCATCTTCATTCTCTTTTGCAACCCGATTATAATGTGCTTCCCACCAATTTTGAATAAGTAATAAAGGTTTCAAG
Organism: Wollemia nobilis; assembly: GCA_028583015.1. Taxonomy (NCBI): domain Eukaryota; kingdom Viridiplantae; phylum Streptophyta; class Pinopsida; order Araucariales; family Araucariaceae; genus Wollemia; species Wollemia nobilis. The sequence continues at coordinate 21,616 of JAQPPZ010006425.1, forward strand.
AGTGCAAAAGAAATTTTCTCACTGTCAATGAATTTATTTACAAATAAATATGAAGATAACTAATCCAACAAATTTTCTAGGGCATCAACATTAATTTTTCCTTCAAAAATAGGAATATCAAAATTCACCTGCACACCTTAAAAGGTGTTGGAGCATTGAATGGTGTTAATGCAATGAGAGGTTATAAGGAGGTTGTAAAATTTGTAGTAGGGAGCCATTGAAAAATATGAACAAATTGATCCATCATATTATTCCTCCATTTCACAAGGGTTTCATTCAACATCTTACTAAAAAGATCGATTGTCTCTATGTTGTTCATTTCAGTTCTCACCTAAGAATATTTGGAACAACAATAGAGAAAATCAAATGGATCTTGCATCTAATATCTAAACTTTCGATATCTTGATTTCATGCTCTAATACCACTAATCCAAAACTTAGAATTTTGACTAATCCAAAACTTATAGTTTTACTTTAAGAAAGTTCATGAATAAGTGTAATTTAGAAATAACAGAGTATAACAAACCATAATACAAAAATATGTATAAAAAAAGTAATGATTTTATTGCTTAGAAAACATAGTACAATACAAGCAATATCTAAGAAGAGATGTGAGGCTAAAACATTGTATTTATTATACCTATCTTTGCAATAGGGTGTGTCTCCATCTTTGGTGTATTTGAAATACATAGTATTGAATATGGAAGGGACAACACATATTTTATCTAAGATTCCCTTGAATTAAGAGAGCCAATATACCAAGGGATTCTCTTCCATAAAAATTCACCTAAAAGTTACACCTACCCTCATCTTATTTTGGCCTATAATTTTATCCACAAAAGCATGTCCAACTTAGATTAAACCTAGAAGTCTTTATCATGATAAATTGTTTTACTCATCATTAGACTAGGCACATTGGACCTCAAAATGTTAAGTTTAAGATAAGGACAAGGTTCATAGAGAAGAGTGGATGGACTTGTATTGTATAATATAGTTACACATGACTCAAGATCTATGTTCACTCGATCATAGGTTCATGCATTGTCATAAATTTGACCCCTATCCTTAGTTGTCCTCACAACTCTCTAGGGTGCCTCCTCATGGCTCTAAAATATGTCTACGTGTTGGATTGGAACTTTGGCTTACATTGTGGAAGTCTTTAAACTACATGTCCAACTTAGATTAAACTTAGAAGTCTTTATCATGATAATTGCTTTGTCTCACCATTAGATAATGCACATTAGACCCCAACATGTTAAGTTTAATATAAGGATAAGGTTCATAGAGAAGAGTGTATGGACTTGGATTTATAATATAAATACACTTGACTCAAGGTATATGGTCACTTGACCATATTCTCATGCATTCTCATAAATTTGACCCTTATCCCTAGGTTTTGTCATGACTCTCTAGGGTACCTCCTCATGGCTCCATGCCTACATGTTGGATTAGAACATTGGACCATGTTATGAAATTCCTTAATCCCCATTGCTTGCTTCAAACTCATCATGCCTTGTTATGATCACTTTTTAATACCCTTCTACATTTTTGTGTTGGTTGATGGCCAAAAAAGCTCCAAATAGGATCAAGCGATCCAATTAGTGTCATCACTTGTCTGATGTGTGAAGGACTAATAGGATCAAGCAATCCAATTAGTATACATAATCCCAACATGTGGGTAAAATAAAGGGTATTAAGGTGAGATGATATTGCACATATATCAGTCAAAAAATAAAATAAAAATGAACTCATAGATATTAGTGATCAATACTTTTACTATTTTTTTAATAAATAAAAATAACATGAGTTCATCCTATTTCTCTTAACTAAACACCATAAAAAAATTAAAAGACTAATAATTAATAGATAGATGTTAAGATTATACATTAGTTTTAATATTATTTTATGCTTTAATAATTTATCAAAACTAGCAAGAACAAGCAAATTAAAGGGATTTTAGAATGTAACTTGAAAATAACAAATACTAAATTTAACACTATAGTATAAGAAAAATAGTAGTTGTTTATATATATAAAAGACATTTTATGAGGTCAAAATCAACAAACAACATATATAGCAATAAATATAATGTTGCAAATGCATAGAGAATAAATAACCTAATAACTTTAAAAATTCAATGTCTAGATGTTCAATGTGGACATTCTCACCACCATCACCTATATTATAATATTTCATTGAACTAAAACTAAGCATGAAAACTTCTATTCACAACAATATTTATCTCATTTATTCATCTCCTGTCATCACAAGATGAAAATTTTATTAATTTTATAGTCATGACAAAGTAGAATTGAACAATATTTCTTTCTTAGGTGGTGGTGACAGAATTTCAAGACTGTTTCAAGCTTATCAAAATTGCAACAATTACTTTAGAAAATTAAAATTGTTTCATTATTTATTAAAATGATAATTCAAGCCGTTGGATATAATACCATTATAGGGACCATAATATTACAATTGCCTAAAAATGGAAGAGTCCTCAAATAATTGAATATGGGTGTGATGTGGCTCATCTTATGGATCACTTTAGGTGTTTGGCTATTATCAAAATTTGCATAGTAGGAAGATCCTTGAGCTGAAATTTCCCTCTCTTCTTTGAAAAATATAAGAGCCCTTGATACAACTACTATCAAAATCTCACAATTGGAGAGCCAAGCTCAAAGAGCACGAGCCTGAGGCAACAAATCGAGAAGTATACACTATTGATCTAGCATTATTTATAGTTGGAGAGCCAAGCGCAAAGAGCACGAGCCTAGTCCAAATTATGTAATAAAGGAGGATGTTAGGGTTCTTTTAGATAATTCAACATGTTAGGGTTATTTATTTAGAAAATTACACATTAAGGGTGAATGTTTGAGTTAATGTGTACTTTGTTTGTGACACTTGTCATGTTGTCCTTGACATTTGTCATGTTATCATATAGGTCTCCTGCCTATATATTGTAACACATCTTGTATCAATATATTTTATTCCATTTTAAGTCCCAAAAAAAACTCATTGGTGTGATGTTCTTACTTTTATGTTCATATTCTTTGCTTTATATTCCCTTCTTATGGTGGTTTCTGGTTGGAAATTGCTAGTTCTAGTCATTAATAATATATTTGAAGTTGATTGTTAACTATTCAAAGGATCTATTTGTGAGTTTGACTTTGATATTTCAGATTGTATCAATATCAAAACAGGTCTTCTTAGCTTGGGGAAACGAGAAAATCCAACCAAAATGATCAACTCAAGCTTCAAGAGTAGACGAGCAAGTTGCAATATTTGCTCCAAAGTGATTGTTAGGCTAAATAAGGAGCATTTGTAGTTCAAGCTTCTAGAGCAAGAATTTTATTTTTCTATGTTTTCAAGAAGATTTGTAGCGGCAGGACAGCAAGGTGAACAAGTTGATAACTATAGGCTATCAAGTTGGTCAAAGCAAGGAGTCTTGATACTGAGTAGCAATATAATATTTTGTTATGTTTTGCTATGTACTTGAATAAATAGCCATGACATATATGGTTTCTTTAGAGTTATTAGTTTTTTTTGTCGTATCCAAGATATTGGATGGGCACACTAGTTGGGATCGGTCACCTTCCCTCCTAGAAAATATAAACCCTAGCCAAAATTGTCTTACTTGAAACCAAACAGTCATAGTATATCTTAGATTCTTCCAAGACTGTATATGTCTTTGGTTGGATAATATAATGATACCTATGTCTTATTAGATATCTCTTGTGCATTTTGTATGTTGTTTGAGTTGATCCTTCCATTGTCTTGGATTGTTTTTTTGTATGATTTTGTAATGTATTGCATTGTTTTCAATTATTTCCTCATGCATTCATTATTTTGCTAGGTTGAAGATGTTCTTCCATAGTGTTTACCATATTGCTCTTCTCTCTCTTATAGATATCTCTCTATACATCAAACAAATTCCCTCATGTTCAACAACATATGCAACATTAATGGATATGAATACATGCATTTCTAAACACAAATTTCATCTTTCAACCACTCAAATATAAACATGATCTCTATTTTCTCCTTCAAACATCTTTCTCCCAAAAATAATAGGTGCTCTGATACCACATGATGGATCAGTAGGATGTTATACAAATTTTCATTAATCAAAATTGATGTATATCTACCATGAAGATGATGGTAGCTGGTATTGATAATTATCTATGAACCACCTAGTCAATTACAAATTTGAATACCCTAACTCATAAATACCTAATTATACTACATATGTAATATTTTCCCAAAAAAACAAAATAGAAGATATACATCCCCAATTTGAATATTTCTATTGTCGCTTCGAGAACAGGTGGAATATAGTGAATCTAGTCCTTATTATATTGGTTTATATCTTTATATTATATACTCTCTTTAGACCATAGATAGATAAATAGACATATTGATATACCATATTATTAATAATGTGTTAAAAGTTATATATTAAAGGTTGGGTTGGAAAACTCATGATTCTCTAAGTTAAACCCCTTGGGTATTTGTTATATAGACCCATCTACCATTTCATGGAGATGACATGAATTCATCTATTTTTTATATTATACATATTGAATCCTTTATGGATTTCATATATGAGATATCTTTGTTTCTTACAATCACAAGTTAAGAGGTAAAGGAGATGAAATAATAAATATAGAAGCTTAATAGAGCATCGACATCCAAAACATACAAAAAATTAGTAAGGGGAAAACCTTTTTTATAGACCGTTGAAGAGGGAAGGAGGGGGAAAGAGCTCTATTAACTTGAACACAAGCTGAAGCATCACCAAAGAGCATACCAATTTGGTTACAGAATTTTAGACCGAACCCAAGCCAAGAAAGCATACTAAGAATAAAATTTCATCTGATTCTATCATAAGCTTTGTCAAAATCTAAGCTAACTCACATTTTGCTGATGATTCCCTTCTTTTTCTTTAAAATACCCAACAAGAGGTGGATACGGCTAAAGAGATTGTTCAACTATTTTGTGATGTCTCTGGCTCTCGTATCAACTACTCTAAAACTGAAGTCTTTTATACCTCTTCCTCTCCTCATGGATGCAACTCCTCAACTGAGCGGAAGATCATCCCTCATGGTATGATTGTGTGTTATGTGGAAATTCCCTTTGGGATTAATATCTCTCCTAAGGATATGTGGAACTAGATTATGGAAAGATTAAAAAAATAATAATGCTTAGAAAACTCGGTTTCTATCCTTAGTAGGAGGAATTCAAGTTGCAAATAATATCATGGCATCCTCTCATGTTTATTACTCCTCCTTCTAGATGGCCCCCAAGGTAGCCTATAACAAATTAACTCAAGCTATTTATAAATTTTTATGGACCCAATGGGATGGGGAGGTTGGAATGACTACCATATCATGGAAGCTTTGTACTCAACCTAAGGCTTTAGGAGGTCTATGTATCATTTATCCTTTTACCCAAAGCAAAATTTTGGCTGCAAAATGGGTTTCTAGAGCCATCATTGGTGATGAAATTTGAAAACACCTATTTCATTACAGAATCTTGCTAGCTATACACAATGGTAAATGGAAAGAAAACCCATGGGAGGATAAGGTCTTTAATGTGCCTTATTTTACGGTTAAAGAGTCTATTCCAGTTACCCAAAACTAGAAAACTTGGCAATCAGTTTCTCATTTATTAGCTTGGAAGTATGACTCCTTAAGACATGGTATGAACATCAGTCTAAATAGTCTTTGGTGGAATAAACTTCTCCTTTATAATGATAAACCTTAAGTTTTATGCAATGTTAGTTAAGGTCTAGATTTTTTTTTAAGAAAGGTATTAATAGAATTAGAGATATTTGGGATCTAGGTAGCTGCTCAATTATTACTTGGAACCAAAAATGCAATTATTGTTCCCATCCCTCTAGGTTCAAAGAGTCTTATGGCTTAGTTGTGGCTTCCATCCCTTGTGAGGTCCTTATAAAGTTGGGAACTGTAACAACCCAAGTCTAACTCTCCTGGTTGTTAAAAACACAAACTAAAAAAATTCGATTCATTTGAAACCAAAATTACAAATTGACTGTTGTACACCCAACTTGTTATTAGTACGTAGGCATATATTACACACTTCGAGATCGATGATTGTTGCAGACGATATCTCGAGTGCTCGATATTGGCCAAATCCCACAGTAAGAGTACCATTTAGTGAATCCCACCTTCTCATTCTCGAGTTCTAGGTTCATGACAAGGGGTTGTCCTTCTAGGCCCCATAATACCTAGAAGGGTGGACACATAATTTTCCCGTCTCATAGCGTGGAGGACATAGGTTTCTCTAACCTGTGTTTTGTCCTTAGTCTTGACTTTTATTTTTCTTGACCATGCTAGAGTTAGCATTAATATGCCTAGTGCCTGGTTGCAGACCTCTATTCATGATCTCAACCAGGACCGACCAATTATCTGGATTTTTGGTCCAAATATCTCAGGTCATGTTGCAGCTATGATGAGACATCTCATTTCATCAATCGATGGACCTTTCAACTCCGATGACCAGCACTTCTAGACTCGGGTTATTGTTGGCAATTCCACAACTGAACTGTGTACGTGAGTCTCATTCTATCCATTGCTGGACCTTCCAACCTCAATGACCAACACTTCTAGATTCGGGTTATTGTTGGCAATTCCGCAACTAAACTATGTATGTGAAAATCCTCACGATACTACTTTGTATGATAGCCTGGAACAACATCTTATTTCGCCTTTCATTACTCTTTATAGCAGAAAGTCCACTTGACCTATTCATAACTACTAGAGAACAACTATCTCCGATTCACAACAACCACCACATACAAACTATCAGATTTGGGTGGATGCTTATCCTTCTTAATGTGCATCTTAATATACCATCGATCTTAGTATACCATTCTTGTCGATGGTTTTTAGAAAGAAAATTGGTTTTTAAAGAGTTCTATAATAGTTTAATCGATCTTAGCATTCCATCCTTGTCGATGGTTTTTAGAAAGAAAAATGGTTTTTAAAAAGTTCTATAATAGTTTATACTTTTGGAGGTAGACCAAAAAAATCATAATAAAAAAAAAGAAAAATCATAATTGGAATTTGGTGGCCATAATGTTCTTTCCTAAAAGCTTTGGGAATTTGGCTTACGGTTTAGATTCTAATCCTCCACATCGTAATCTATGACATCATAATCCCTGAAGATAAGAATATTTGGCTTAATTCTAATCCTCCACATCGTAATCCACCACATCATAATCCCTAAAGTTAAGAATATTTTTTATCTACTTGTAGATTAATAATGCTTTCGAGAGGTTTAAAATTATAGTCTTTGTTTTAGAAAAAGTATTTTAAGTACCCTGTATTCAAGTATTTAAAGGTCATTATTAATAATGACTTAAAATCTTTCTTTTAGAAACGTATTTTAAGTACCCTGTATTCAAATATTTAAAGGTTATTATAAAAAACAGGTCATTGTAAAAACATTAATAATGCTTTCGAGAGGTTTAAGTTCATAATCTTTTTAGAAAAAGTATTTTGAGTACCCTGTGTTCAAGTATTTAAAGGTACCCCGTATTAAAGGTCATTATAAAAACATTAATAATGCTTTCGAGAGGATTAAACTCATAATCTTTTAGAAAAAGTATTTAAGTAACCTAATTATACGGTTAATCTTAAAGAAACCCAATTAATACTTTAAATACCCTTGAATGCTCCTAATTCAAGGTAGGAAGATTGGTTTCGCTTACTAATTATGTGACAGACTAAATTGTTCTACTAAAACATTTTGATATTAAAGGTTGCACACTTATTATGCCTATTAATAAATACAACTTCTAAATACTTCATTAAATTCGTCAATCTTTTATCTACTTTTAAATCATGCACCTACTTTCTCCGACTTCTAAGAAATAAACTTTATAACTATACATCTATTATACCGAACGCGGACTTTCGTATAAAAATTTATGAGCCAAAGAGTTATTATATTTTTTTTAAGATTTAAACTTTGCCTTGACCACAAATATGAGGATAATTCACAATAATTCATCACTTGTGATGTTGTATTGGAATTTCGTTCACTTTAATACCTTTTCTTCTACTTAAAGACTGTATTGGAATTTCTTTGACTTTAATACCTTTCTTTTACTTAAAAGTTTATTTATCTTAATTCAGCATAAATGTCAACAAAACTTAGTCTTACGACGAAGAATGAAATTATAATGTATCTTAATTCAGCAAAAATGTCAACAAAAATCTAGTCTTACTACGAAGAATGAAATTATAACGATACACAACACGCTGCCGGCCAATTAATAGACATACTTCGAGGAAGCACTATGCTTGTGGCCGACGAGCTCTCCAATTGAAACAGGGCATTTTGTTATAATCCGGTAAACTTGTTTGCTATAGTTTAAATTTTTAGTTTCGTCACGGCAGCAGATTAACAAATCCGGAATGTTTTGAATTGTTTCTCCTCTTAGGAATCGAATGCATTTTAATGAAGACATCAAATTTCCAAGCAATATGGTTACTCCTAGCGATTGCCAGGTGGGAAGGTATTTGTTCATCGGCTGAAAGGAAAAGTTACACAAAAGAAAATCACTTTAAATAATCTTTGATAAATCGGATTATATATTGTATTTTTTTATTATTATATTTATTTAATTTTATTTTATATATATATATAATTATTTTATTAATACTTTCAATTATAATTTTTTTTTTTTTTTATATTCCTTTATGAAAAGAAACACTATATATTAGTTCCACTTACCAGGCAAAATGCATTTAACTTTCACAATCAAACATAATGTACGCAAGAGGCAAAATGTCTTACATGATTTATTTTCAGTGGTACCAGGTCATGGTGCTTTAAGCACGATATCATATCCCACGTTATCTGATGCATACAACTATTGTCTCCGTTAAAGGTGGGTGCTAAACTCATCTGACTTGCTTGTTGAGGAGTGAATACCTGCACATGCACTCATTGTTTTCTTTAGCAGTATCTCATTCTACAAGCAAATATTCAACTACATAGAGGGGATGTTACAGAACAATTACTAATAATATATGGAATGATTGGAGATGGCTTAATGGTCATAAAATCTCTTCCATTACTTCTAGTTGGATATACAAAAAACTATTGTGTCCTCCTTTAGACTCTAAGTTCAATGTCAAGTAGCAAGTGAATTTTACCAATGCTCAATGGCAGTTTCTTGCTACTCAATTTTGGAAAATTCCTGTTGAATCTAAAACTCAACTTCTTGGATGACGGACTTTGCATCAAAAACTTTCAACTTCTGAGTAGCAATGCAAATTTTGTAATGCTTTAGAAATTCTTATTCACTTGTTTTGGTTTTGTGACATGGCTAAATAGTTTTGGATCAATGCCCCAAAATTTGGGATGTTTGTAGACTCATCCTTCTCAAGCACAATTGGAACTGTAAATGCAAAAAGGTGTTTACTGGATCTGCTCCTCCATGGGATATAGTTTTAGCATACTTGATAATTGATCTTTTGTTACATGTGGGATGCATTCATTCCCAAGTCTATGGAACTTCCAACACACCACAAGATGTTATTGACAGACTTCATCAACTTTCTCATATGGTTCAGGATCTTCAGAAGGTCCAACAAAAAACTAAAAATAAGGCAATTAAAAATGATGACCAGGTGCAAGTTTTGATTACTTCTATTTCTTCTTTGAAGAATTCATATCAAGACACCTAAAATTTCTTCATATAAGAGACTCTTCCACATATGAATGATGATATCTGGTGTATTGCAGTAAGATATAACTATAGTTTTTTGTTGCTAAAAACTTCTATTCTTATGTATATTCACTTATGGATATTTTATTCCTTATCCACCTCATTTTATTTTTTTACCCGATTAACATATAACACTATAATATTATAATGCTCTAGTTAATATATATATATTAAAGATTTTCAAAACAAATAATAATAAATATGCACATTCATGGGTTAGCATTACATGTCAAATTGATTACAGCACCCAAACAATAATGTTTTCATAACTTTGTTCAAACCCTATGTTTCATTTTTTTTATGGTATAGGAACAGTATGAGATGGTGAAATGCATTTCTAGGACAGCAGGACACGTTCCCAGGATGTTGGAATGGTTTTTCAAAATCTCGGGACACATCTCTAAGACAATGCCTAAAGCTTGAGGTGTGTTCCCATGGAACATACGTCAAACTTTGTCTTGTTTCAAGAACCCTTGAAAGGAAGAGAGGATTGTCAAGACTTAATTTCAACTTCTGATTATCTAGCCATTGTAAAATTTCAAGCTCCTCTAGTTGCATATTCCTTGGAATTTCAATTCGCTCTAATATTGAGTTCTATGGTTCAAATTATGGAAAGCACTGGAAGCTATCAAAGTCATTTTCCTTCGTTATAGATCATTTTAGAAGCAAGTATCTTTTAGGGGCCACTCACTTTGTTGGTTGAAGATACCTTAGCATAACAGACATCCAAGTCAGAAAAGTCATAGAAATAAAGTTTTTTATAAACCTGTTGACGGCATGACTGTCACTGGAAGATAAATATGTCATTTCTTCAGTACTACTTGGAAGATGAATAGCCTTGAAATTTGAATTGATCTGAAATTTTAATATTTTTGGAAAAGCAATGTAAAGCAAGGATGTTTTTATGCTTTTTGCTCACCGGGCCTGCTTCCATGCTGCCTACTTATTTTCATAGTAAAAGCTGTGTTGCTCTATTTAGATATATTTGATAATAGAAAACGATTTTATACAGAAAAAAATGACACTACTTTAGTTATGGTTTCCAAATATTATATATCCCTCAATTGCTTGAGGGGTATTTTGTATGTTTGGCGTACTCTTGTTCCTTCTAAGATCCCATTGTACTTTGAAGCTATCAAAATTGGGGTTTACATAAAACTACATCCATTCCAAGACCACTATCTAGAGGATATATGGGTTTTCCATTATTATTGATACAACTATGAAAAGAGTTCAAAGAAAATGGAGAAATTATTTTTAAGCATGAACCATGTTGGCTATTCAACTGTCAAAGCACACTCGAAACCAGCTTCTAATACACATCCAGGTGTAAAACGTTGAATCTTCATAGTTACTCTAAACAAAAAAATTAATTTTCTTTGAGTCATTTGGGCCATGGTAAAAACAAGTCATATTTCAACATGTTACTTTTTTTTATGTATTTTTAAAGTGACCAGAGGAGGAAACTGGAATAGAAACAGAGGAGCACATGGTAGAATAATTTACACTTGAAAAGATATTTAATATGACAAATTTGGTTTAAAATAAAATGTTAAAAGAAAAAAAACAGCAGCAGTACTAAATTTATAATGGATTTGGAAAGGAAGAGCAAAATCAAAGTACTTCTACTTTAAATTTCAAAAATATTTTATAAAAATTGTTATAAATTATTATTTTTAAAAATATTTAATTTATTATAATTTCCCGTTATGTTTCGTGCAAACAGTTTTTTTTTTTTTTTATTTCATGTCAACCAAACGTTCTGCACAAAAGTTGTGACCTTGATTTGTACAAAACAATTCTTTTGCATGGTTTATTTATTCTTTGTTTAGAGTATAACTTGTCTTAGACACAATAGTAAAAAGGGGATTGCTATGAGCAATTGGTGGCCCGCGTAATACTCTTGGATATGAAGACATGAAGTATTGTTGCAAGGTGGTGGAAACAATTGGTAGATAATTTTATTCTAAAAGAATACAACACATAGGTGGTGGAAACAATTGGTAGATAATTTTATTTTAAAAGAATACAACACGTTCAAAATTATCTAAAAGAATACAACACATTCAAACTGTTTGACATTTCAAGGCAGTTTCTTCTGAAGTTGAGAAGTTAATTATTATTTTGTACACTGCTTACAGTATTGGAAGATGTTAACATAGTTGGAAATTTAGTTAGTCCATTGCATAAATTAGAAGTTGGAACAACATATGCAATTCCATGTGTGGAAGAAGAGAGGGGCTTTGAGTTCCAAATTAAGATCATAAACTGTAAGAGTACAGGACGTAACAGTTCTAAGTTGCAGAAGTCCTAAACGTAATGATCTAGTACAAGCTAGAGCAACTGCCATGATGACAACCTAGGTTCAAACCCTCTTAGGTGTCCTTCCTTATGTAATTGGATGCAACTATGTGCAGCAGTCAACATGACTGGATGCAAGTCCTCAAGAAGTTTGGAGAGAAGACATATACTTCCATGTGGCTTCTAAGCCACCCACCTATCCAGATTTGATGGTGTTCTTTCCATGTGCTTTCAAGTAGTGAGTCCAGGAGTTTTAAGTTACCTATGTGTTGTGGGTGAGTTGGAGACGGTAAGGCAATCCTCCAAGGGAGGTTTTTGGTTCGAATCTCCACCTACCAAACGTACATGGGGTACCCAAATTCCAGTTGATAATGCTGGTGCAGTCAGGGATGCAACTCCCTGTTGATTTTGACCGGTGTAGAAACTACCTGTTGATTTTGACCGGTGTAGAACCTCTGATCGTGGTTTCTCATACCAAAGCGACCCCAAAAGGTTTTTCGCTAAATTCAAAAAACAATTCTAAGTTGCGAAAAAATATATGACCTTTCCGGATTTCTTTAATGAATCTGATAGGTCTATAATAACCCCAAAGAAAAGTTCTATATACTTGCTCTTGATTCCACAAATAGAGATGCACTAGTCCCTCATTTTGGGATTCTAGCTTGATTTTCAGTGGAAGACAGAACCATGTTGAAAGAATGCTGTTCTAACAAAAGTCTAGCAGAACCTGGTTAAGGCGAGTGCAGATTAGATGCCTTTAGAAGAGCACAGTCTTAACAATCATTTTAAATGCGAAGGAGGACCCAACCAGTTAGTATAAGTTTAAGTAAGATGATTCAATGCGAGAATCAAGTATTAAAAGAACAATGTTGGTCTCTAAACAGTGGGAGGATTGCAAAAATGCTTAGGAGATTGCAAGTATATCTATAATACTTGCACCCTTTTGTAGTCAGACTAAGGGATGAAGTGGAACAAACTAATTTATGGTCATTAGGCATAGAGATTATATGGTTTTTTTAACAGAAGTTTCCTTACCGACATGCATCAAATCAAGGGTTTTGCCTCCATTGCTTATGTTACCGTGCATTATTACAGCTTCAGCCGAAAAGTTTGAAAGGATGGTGGGCGAACAGGAGCGCGACGGACGGAAGCGCGGCAGAAGCTAACAAGTTTCAGGCGGGCGGAGAAAATAGCAGCGGCGGGAGCAATAGGGGCGGAAGGATATCGGGCGGATTTAGGTGGGAGACTTTGGGCGGATGGCGGAAGCAACAGCGGGCGGAGTTTTAAATAAAGTCCGCCCGAGGATGTCTTTGAAAGTACCGCCCAAAGGTGGGCGGGGTTTCGACTTTATGTCCGCCCAAAAGTGACGTCCAAAGTCCCGTCCGAGGACTGGGCGGAAAAACACTAAACAAACACTTGGGCAGGATTTACAACCTTCCACCTGGGTGGTTTAATTTAATTATTTCGTACAACTTTAAAGTTTTGTCAAGATAAAGTATAATATCTGCCCAAATTAATTTTGAGTCTGTAAAAGGGTTTTCACCACGGATTGGACAAAAATTCAAATGAATAATATTTTAATCATGCGAAAGCTTAAATATACAAATGTAAATCTATTTTATATTAATTAGAATATTAACAGATTGAGATTGTAGTTTTACAAGTACCTTTTACACAATCATCTGCAATCGGTGTTGTAGGTTCAACTTAAACAGGTGTGAAAGTTGTAGCTTCACCTCATCGTTCTTTGAAGTCTTTCTTCAAGTTTTTTTTTGTCTGTCTTCTCTTCCTTTCCTTTTCGTCGCTTTCAAATTAATATCGGGGACTCATATATATAGAGTCGATGATGAAGAGAAAGGTGGGAAAGGCTCGCTAACACACTGACACACTTTAAATAAAAAGTATGCTGCTAGAAACTTCCCAAAGAACTACACTCAAATCACGAGCTACCGATAATAAATGCAGGTATAATAAAATCCGACGACTGATGTAAAAGATAAAATCTGTCAGAAGGTGTCAAATCTGATTTAAATTTCTAATATCATCCTTTAAACCAGATTTCATAAAAGCTTTGACACTGTGTTTTTCCCACAACCTGTTAAAGTCTTCCTCCTTCAAAGGTTTTGTGAAAATTTTGGACGTACAAAACAATAACTCAATTTTATTAGATTTCACCAGTTCTATGATGAAATGGTACCGAATGTCAATATGCTTGGTCCTGCCATGAAACATTGGATCCTTTGACTGTGTTATGGTGGAATTGTTGTCACAAAAAATTGTTGTTGCCCCTTCTGGTTGATGATTCAGCTCGCCTAAAATTCTTCTGAGCCAAACTACCTGGCATGCGGATAAAGTGGCGGCAACATACTCTGCCTCAATAGTTGATAATGCAACAATTGGTTGCTTCTTTGATGACCACGAAACTCCACCCAATCCAAGATGGAATGTATAACCGGAAGTGCTCTTCCAATCATCTATATTGCCATATTAATCACTATATGTGTAGCCAACAAGTTCAAACTAGTCTTTCCTCTCATAGTAAATTTCATGGTTCATGATCCCATTAACATACCATAGTATTCTTTTCTCTGCCTACAAGTGAGTGTTCTTCGATGCTTCCATAAATCGGCTAATCAAACTCACCACAAACATTAAATCCGGTCTGGTTGCAGTCAAATACATCAGGCTTCCAACTAACCTTTTGTAGTAAGTTGGATCAACATTGTTGTCGCAATCATTTTTGCTCAGCTTCAGGCCTGTTGCAACTGGTGTGATGGCAGGTTTGTTGTCCTCCATCTTAAACCTCTTCAAGACATCTCTTGAATACTTGCCCTGAGAAATGAAGATACCATTCGTAGATTAGGTAACTTCAATGCCAAGAAAATACTTCATCAAGCCTAAGTCCGTCATCTCGAACTCCTTCATGGTATTTTTGAACTGCTCAAATAGCATATTGCTATTTCCAGTATAAATCAGATCATCTACATACAATCAGACTATAATTATTTCCCCTTTTGTATTTGTCTTCATGTAGACGGTGTGCTCATATGGGCATTTGATGAACCCAATTCTCCTAAAAGTATGCATCAATCTGACTGTACCAAGCCCTGGGTGCTTTCTTCAACTTCAGGACCTTGCCTTCTTGCACTTCCAACTCATAGTCGAGTGGTTGGTCTATGTAGACCTCCTCTTCCAATACTCAGTTGAGGAAAGCAAACTTGACATCCATCTAGTAAACATTCCAACCTTTTTGGGTTGCCAGTGCCATAATCATTTTGACTATGTCAAGTCTCGCTACAGGTGCATATACCTCATGATAGTCAAGTCCCTGACTTCTGTTTGTAGTATTTTACCACCAACCTAGTCTTATGCTCGTCAACATCACCTTGGGTATTAAACTTGGTTTTATATACCCATTTTACACCAATGGTCTTCTTTCCTGTTGAAGATCCATTAATTGCTAGGTTTGATTTTTCTTTATGGCTTCTATCTCATCATCCATAGCTTTCACCCATTTTTATTCTGAATTGCATCTACAAATAAAATTGGATCACTCTTAGAAAATAAAGCAAAATCAGAATGTTCTGCTTCTTCACTTTCATTTCTGGGTACCTCATAAATATCTTGCAAGCTCCATATCTTTGATGGAGTCTTCAAGTTGGAGATCCTTCTTGCAAGTGGAGGCAACAATGATGATGAGGCAGTGCTGCTACTGGCAATGGTACTATTGCTTGAAGCTATAGGTGGATGCATTCTATTTTCTTCCAAGTCCTCATGCTCAATAATTGTTGGCTCTGGTTGACCAATCTTGAATTTTTAGTTCCATGCTTCATCTTCCAGGAACTTCACGTCTCGACTTATAACCAACTTCTTTGTGATAGGGTTATACAACCTATAAGCCTTTGAATCTTCACTATAACCAGTGAAGATGCATTTTTCTTCTTTATTGTCCAACTTCTTTTTCTTCTCATCTGGAACATGTGCATATGATATGCACCTGAAAACTCTCAAGTGAGCAACTCTGGGCTTCTGGTTGCTCCAAGCTTCTTGAGGAATCTTGTCCTTCACACTCTTTGTGGGACACTTATTCAATAGATAAATTGCACAACATACATCTTATGCCCAAAACTCATGTGGCAATGCCTTGGCCTTCAGCATACTTCATGCCATCTCCATTATGGTTTTGTTCCTCCTCTCTGCAACACCATTCTGCTATGGTGTGTATCTGGCTGTGAACTACTTGCGAATTCCATTTGCTTTGCAGAAATTATGGAATTCATTGAAGATGTACTCACCTCCTCCATATGTTCTGAGAGTCTTCACATAATAGTCACTTTGTTTTTCAACCAAAACCTTGAACTCCTTGAATTTTCTGAAAGCCTCTAAATTTTTTTGATGGGATATACCCATGTCCTCCGACTGAAATCATCTAGAAAATTCAAGAAGTACTTATTGTCAATAAATGTGCTAGTTTGCATAGGACCGCAAATATTTGAATGCACCAACTCCAATGGTTGTGAAGCTCTCCATGATTGTCTAGTAGGGAACGCATCCCTGTGTTTCTTGCCGACTAAGAAACTTTCACAAACTTGATTGGGTGCTCTATGAGGGGTAATCCTTCACCATTTGTTTCTTGTGCAACAGGTTCAAGTCATTGAAACTCAAGTGACCGAATCTGAGATGCCATAACCATGTAGCATCTTTCACAACTGCACTGAATGAAATCAACAATTAATTCTGAATCTGTAGGGGAAACATTTTGTTCTTTTTCATGGCCACATTTGCTATAAGCCCATTCTCTGTCTCTAATGATGCAAGCTCCATTTTTAAATTGCATAGTGTGCCCTTTCTACACAAGCTGTCCAACACTCAACAAATTGTTTTTCAACCTAGGCACATAATACACATCAGAGATGTGCTTCCTTTTACCTTGCTTGGTATGGATTACAATATTTCCTTTGCCCATGATAGGTACCTTGTTGTTTTTCCCCATCTTCACCTCATATTCGATGGTTTCATCCAACTGTTAGAACATCTCTCTATTTTTGAATATGTGGTTACTGCACCCATTGTCAAGATACCAGGTATTATTCTGACTCTCCTCCTCAGTACTGCAATTTAACAACAGATTCCCACAAACATATCTACACTTTGTATTTTTAGCTTCATTTGTATAGTGGATTTGTTGTTTATTATCTTTAACCAACTTCTTTCTACACTCATAACTGAAATGGCCAAATTTCTTGCAATAATTACACTGGATCTTTGATTTATCATACATCTAATTTGATCCACCTTGTTGATTTCTTCCATTGCTTCTTCCTCCTGTTTGATGGAAGTTGTAGTTGGTCTCTCCTTCATTGGAATTTGATCTTCCTCCTCTCTTTTGGCCTCTTCCATACTTGCCTTTATTACTCTGTCCTCTTCCTCCTTGAGAACTTGAGGCGTGATGGTGGGATTCTTCTCTTCTGCTATTGTCTCAGAATGAGACCTACATCTTAAACGCTTGCTCTAATGAGGACTGATATGAACGGCTCAACCTCTGCTCATGTGTTTGTAGAGAACCCATGAACTCATCTACAGAGAGGGTTGTTGAATCCCTTGGTTCTTCAATTGCGATCACCACTAAGTCGAACCTTGTTGGTAGGCTTCTTAGTATTTTCTCCACAATCCTATGGTTCTCAATGTTCTCCCCATTCAACCTCATATGGTTGATGATACCCATTATCCGGGTAAAGAAGTTGCTTGTGGACTCTGATTCGCTCATCTACAAGTTCTTGAATTCCCTTCTCAACATCTACAACCTCACCAATTTCACTTTATTGGTGCCCTAGAAGGAGCTGGCTAAAATTTCCATACCTCCTTTGATTTAGTCACTACTGTAATTCACGGGAAGATTGTCTCCTTGATCGCATGCATTATATAAAATAATACCTTCTGGTCCTTTCGGTTCTCCTTCAACAGGTCCTCCGCTTGGGAGAGAGATCTCAATGCTGCTACATTTGCGGGTTCTGGGTAGCTATTCTCCACCAGGTCCCATAGCTCCTGAGACCCAAACAGAATCTTTATCTAAATGCTCCAATAATTGTAATTCTTGTCATTGAACCATGGGATCTGCAACTTCAAAGAATTGTTGCCATAATTCGTTGCTTCTTATCTTCCATGGGTAGGCACTGGCTCTGATACCAATTTGAAAGGATGTCGGGTGAACAGGAGCGCGACGGATGGGAGTGCGGCAAAAGCTAACAAGTTTCAAGCGAGCAAAGAAAATAGGAGCGGTGGGAGCAATCAAGGTGGAAGGATATCGGGCGGATGCAGGTGTGAGACTTTGGGCAGATGGCGGAAGCAACAACGGGTGGAATTTTAAATAAAGTTCCCCCAAGGATGTCTTTGAAAGTACCGCCCAAAGGTGGGCGGGGTTTTGACTTTATGTCCACCCAAAAGTGACATCCAAAGTCTCACCTGAGGACTGGGCAGAAAAATACTAAACAAAGACTTGGGCGGGATTTACAACCTTCCGCTTGGCAGGTTTAATCTAATTATTCCACCCAACTTTAAAGTTCTGCTAAGATAAAGTATAATATCCGCCCGAGTTAATTTTGGGTCTGCCAAAGGGCTTTTCACCACGGATCGGGTAGAAATTCAAATGAACAATATTTTAACCACGCGGAAGCTCAAATATGCAATTGTAAATCTATCTTATATTAATATGAATATAACAGACTATGGCTGTAGTTTTACAATGCAAAATAAAAGAACCTTTTACACAATCATTTGCAATCGGTATTGCAGGTTCAACTCAAATGGGTGTGAAAGTTGCAGCTTCACCTCCTCGCTCTTCGAAGTCTTCTTTCGGGTTTTCCTCTGCCTGTCTCCTCTTCCTCTCCTTTTCGTCGCTATCAAACTAATATCAAGGACTCATATATATAGAGTCGGGGATGGAGGGAAAGGCGGGAAAGGCTTACCAACACACTAACACGCATTAAATGAAAAGCATGCTAGCAAAAACTTCCTGAACAACTGCAATCAAATCGTGAGCTACGGGTAATAAATGCGGGTACAATAAAATATGGCGACTGATGCACAAGATATCTAGTCTAATTTTCTAACAAAGTTCTCCCTGTACCTACATGTGATTTGTTTTGCAAAGAAACTTTTGATGTTTTCTTCCTAATGTTATTTCTTCTAATATCTTAAGGGATGAAAGACAGGAAATACTTTTCACAAAATAAGATATGTGATCTACAAGTAAGAAGTTTTTCTGTCACAAATGCACTTGCACAAAAAAAAAATTCCAACAAAAAATGTTAGGACGGGACAGTTTTCTTCATGTGTAGTTTTCAAGAATGGGCTAGTTCTTAAAATATTCTTTTGAATAGACTGTATGTTGTATCTATTTAAACTCCCTATTTGTAATAACTTAAAATTCTGGCTATTAACAAAAGCTGGATTGTCATTAATCGTTACCATATGCGGGGGTTCTTTAATCAAGGAACCTTTGTAAAGATGCCACAGTTCAATGTCCGTTTGCAATTCACTGCCAAAAAAAACAAATAAATACCAAAAGTTAAAACACTCAAACAATGCAGAGAGATATGAACAGAGAAGTGGACAGTACCTGCTCACAAAAACTTAAATTAGCTATGCGTACAAGCCGAAAATTACATCCAGGAACCTTCTTGCATTCTCTCTCTCTAACACATTTGCAACAATTGATTCATTTCGAAAAGACATGGTCCCTGTTCGTGCAAGAAGTGTTAAGTTAACAACTTGAATCCCATTGAGAATGTGCTGCCCTGTGGATACATTGCAGAATTTCCGTGCCTTGTAGCGAATCATATTAAATAATAATAACCTTTTATCTAAGGAATCATTTTCCAAGCACCATTACGGATTATGACAGTCTTTTCAAAGCAAACAGGCCCACCACCATATTCCAAGGAGTCTACTTCTACATGACGAGCCATAGAAGCACCCATGACATTCGAAATCCAGGATCCAATATCCCTCGAAAGCGCTCCCTCGTGATAAACAACAAATCTTTCTGACGATGCACACTCATTTTCTTTGTGCAACTTGCAAAACCCATTAATGCTGACAAGCTATGCCAAGGATTTACATAGTCAAAATAGTTATCGGATACAAATGTTTTCTTTTGGAATCGATAGCCGCCATGAATCTGGGCAGGATGTTCGAGTTTTTATGGCCGCCACAGTATTCTTCGTTGTCGCAGTTGGAAACTGATCTTAGACTGCAGTTTTAACTGTTATGTAACTGCAGCTATTATTATTCTGTAATGTTTTTTTTTTTGAAAATTTTGAAAAAACTTGTATTAAAACAAAGATCAATTACAAAAAGGGAAGAGACTCTTCCCAGCCGAACTCAGAGAGAACACAATCTTACAATAGATGAAGCATCTTGTCACGAAATCGCGACACAAATCTTCTCCTTAGGCCGCGAACAAGCAACATGTCGCGAAATCGCGACACTTTTCCCTTTTGGCCGCGAAAAAGCAACATGTCGCGATATCGCGACATTTTCTTCCTTTGGCCGCGAAAACTCAACAAGTCACGAAATCACGACACTTTTCTCCTTTGGGCGCGAAAAGGCAACATGTCGCGATATCGCAACACCTTATCACCTTTGGCAGCGAAAATGCAACATGTTGCGAAATCGCGACACCTTTTCTCTGTAATTTGTCAGTATTTGTATTTGTCTTTATCAATCCTGAATATATCAATAAGCATTTTTTTTATTGTAGTATCAGAGCCAGATGCTTGGGTTCGGGCTCTACCGTAGCCTAGCTTGAGAGGCGACCTAGGCACGTTTCCGGAAATGCGTCTGATTTGATCTGAGCAGGTATTGTCCACTTCTCTGTTCATATCTCTCTGCATTGTTTGAGTGTTTTAATTTTTGGTATTTTTTTTGGCAGTGAATTGCAAACGGACATTGAACTGTGGCATCTTTACAAAGGTTCCTTGATTAAAGAACCCCGCATATGGTAATGATTAATGACAATCCAGCTTTTGTTAATAGCCAGAATTTTAAGTTATTACAAATAGATAGTTTAAATAGATACAACTTAGAGTCTATTAAAAAGTTATAAGAATATTTTAAGAACTAGCCCATTCTTGAAAACTACACATGAAGAAAACTGTCCCGCCCTACGTGAAACCAACTTCTAAGTTTCACGTGTTCATAGATGATGAAATTCTCTAGAACAGGATTGCAGATGATTTCTACAACAGACGCACGAAAATATCTTCGTTGACGTGTCAGCCAATATTCTCTCACACATTGATATTCTCCGCCTCCAAGTGTTCACTGAGAAATAGATCGTGCAGTTGGGCCTGATCAATGGAATTATGATCCCAATAGCTTCACTTTGGGATTATTATTCACGTTTTTTTTAGCAAACAGAAGCGTGGTGGTATTGGCATTTCCCTCCCGTCCAACGTGCCAATTAAGACCGTCGGACGCCCACATCCAGGGCGCTGAAGCCCGCGAGGTCACGGGATTGATTCCCGCCTGCGACAAATCAAAAGCTTTTGCTGCACAAATTAAGATGTGCGAGGTTGCAGATTAAAGCATAGCAACTCCATAGTAGAGCTAAGTTGGATAATGAGAGATTTGTTCCAAAGCCTGGTTGAGAATTCTTGTAGAAGATTTATAAGTCTCTACAAAGGTGATTTTTTTTTTTTTTTTTTCTTTCTTTCTTTTCTTTTTTTTTTTTTTGGGTACAATGGCCAACAACAATAACTATGATTTACAAGTTCCAAGATTATGATTTGTGGAGCATCAAAATGAAGACTTTGCTGATGGGAAAAGATTTGTGATACATTATTATTGATGAGTATTCAGAACCAGTAGATTGGAGCATTCTTGAAGGAGAAGAAAGAAGATTGAAGAAAGAAACTCAGCATGAAAATTGTTTGGCTCTCTTAGATATTAGAAAAGGTATGAAGAAAAATATTTTTCCACTCATAGAAAGTTGTAGAACAACTTCTAATGCATGGAAAATATTGAAAGATTGTTTTGGGAGTGATAAAATCACTCAAGAGAATGTTTGTGAGCTGGTGTGTGACAATCTAGAAGATTGTATGAGCAAAGGGGAGCCTTGTGAGGTTCTTATTCTGGAAGACATGTCTTGTGAGAGAGGCATGTATAATTGTGATGATGAATTCTTTCTTGTAGAGGAAGATGTAAAAGAGAGTAATATGTGTGTTGATGAATTTCTTTCTGATGAGGAGAAAGAAGAAGTTGTGGGTGTGACATGTTTAGAAAGCATGCACATTGTTCCTGATTTTTCAAATGCTTCATCAACAAAAGCACTTGAAGAGTGTTTCATTGAGGAGACAATTGTTGAGGAGGAGATACAATCTCAAAAATTTGTTGAAGAGTGTCTTATGGAGGAGGCACCAAATCAGACAAATGAAGATGCAAAGGAGAAAGTTCACTCATATGGAGTGAACATTGACAAGGCCAAAGTTATGTGGGATGTTGATCCACATGAAAAGATTGATGAAGAGGAGATGGAAGCTATAAGCTTCTTGTTTGGATATCACTCATCAAGAGTGAAGGATGTGTTGTGTGAAGAAAAGAACACACAAGACTATCTCATTTGGGAGATGGAAAATAAAATAGCAAATGAGATAGAGAAACAAAAATAAAATGATGAGATTGATGTGTTTCATGTTGTAATGAGAATGGAGCCATCAATGGAGAAAGATGAAATTCACTCACATGGAGTGATAAAATTGAAAAATGAGAGTTGTCTTGTAGAGACAACATTATGTGAAGAGGTACCATGGAGGTATCTTGCTTTGGATGAAGAGATGGTTGCTTATGAAGCAACAACAAAAGAAAGAAGATGGCATTCTACTCAATACTTCAAACATGTTTTCTTGTTTGATGATTTGTTTACTAATGATTTCTTGAGTAGATGTTTTGAAGATAGTTTTGGGACTCCTATTATGCATAAGGAATAAGAAGAAGAATACCTTACCAAGGCATCATTCCAAAGCAAAGTTAGATTTGAAGATTATCTCATGGAGACAACCTTGAAGAAGAATCTTCTTAGAGTGAAGACAATGATGTGTAACTTGGGTCTTTTGAACTCAAGTAAAAATGATAATTTGTATGATGTAATTTCTTTCAAGAAGGAATCATGTGAAGTAGTAATAGGGAGTGACTATTTGTGTGAGGAGCAACACTTGGTTGCATATGTAATAGGTCATTTCATGGCCATGTTTGTGTTGATTTTTTGTGTTGAAATTTGTGAGAGAGTAGTATGGTTTAATCATCTACATGAGATGATCAATGATTGTAAAAACATAGGGGAAGTTTCATCAGGTGAAGAATGGTTTAAAAACCATAATGGGATTGTGGAACAATGGTTCAAAGACCATTGCAAGAATGTGAAAGAGTGGTTGTTGAAAACCATAATTGAAGAATGTTTTGATGAAGGGGGTGATCATCAAAATGCACTCAACGTTTATTTACAGGAGAAAGCAAAAGATATGGAGGATAGCCCACATGGAGAGTGGAAGGGGTGCCAATGTCAATTACAAAACTGGAAGAAACGTAAAATAAGATCATTCAAATAGTTTGTGATGCTTCAGAACTCATGGAATGAGTCCCCTCAACATCAAGGGGGAGAATGTTGGAAATTGATCTCCTCAACTTAGACTACAGTTTTAATTGTTCTGTAACTACAACGATTATTATTTTGTAATGTTCCTGGAAATGTAATTTCTCATTATTTGTATTTGTCTTTTAGCCTCCTTCGCATATTCTTCTGTTGAGACTCCAATGCTATATAAATCTGTGTAATCAATCCTAAATATATAAATGAGCATTTTTCTCAACAAATTTTCGTACAGTCCACCCCTATAACCATAAAAAAGGACAAACGTTCAATACGGCGAGGCCCGAGATTTGAACGTTGGACCTCCACCCCCTTACGGGGTTTGGGGGAACCAGTTGGTCTACACCTCAGACCTAGATACAAATGTTAGACTAGGAAGTACAGTTGAATTGATTGGCAAATGCTCTTTCCAGGCAAATCCATACAAATTTTTTGAACCATCAGATACATGCCTTCCCTGAACACATAGAATCTTACCAGTAGAGATATCCAATGGAAAGTAGAAGTACTCTAGATTGCCTTCTTCATTTTGTCCTCTCACAGTGCTCATGAACAAGGTTGGGCCAGAATTTCGTTTTCCTACAACCGTTGTGTCTTTCAAAGGCGAAAATGTCACAGATTTTTGTAGCTTGTCTTCCAATTCCTTTATCTTGAACTTCAACATGTCAGCATTATCATTCTCCTTGCCGCTTGCTAACCATTCTTTTGATTTAGCATTCTCAAAAAATTTTAGTGATGTGTAACTTCCACTTCTTCTCTCCCACTCTTTCTTTCCACATGCCCAAATCTAGAGGATAACGAGCACCAGTAGGAAAGCAATTGAGTAAAGATGTGTCTTAGAGTTTTTCATGATAGATTGCTTGGAATCTAACTTCAGCAGCCAGCATGCTCCATGTTGTCTACTAATTGCCAGACTGCTATATGCCTCTATGACATCGGTACTTGTCCCATACCACCTAACAGTATATGAAATATTGGATCAACTTAGACTTTCTCACATTGCTACTTTCCATTACTATACAGTAGACAAGAAAATCCACGTTACAAAATATTACACAGAGACCAATAATTTTACTATCATGAACCATAAAGAAGATTGAAGACAAGTCCCTAGCTTCATGTGCATATATCTAGATAGAAATTATGGGAGAGTTATCACAAAGACATGTCAATAGAATCTTATACAATGTACAGTCCGGAAAATTTGAACTCCTGCGTGACAAATACCAAGAAAAATCATAGACATTGAACAAGTTCTGCTCTCTATCAGTTAAGAACTAAATTCATATCATATACACAAGTAGAAGTATTTGAGAATTTATGCCTCTAAAACAGATTAAACATGACTGCCTGTATTTATGTGATTTGTTACACCTCAACACAAAACTAAGAACCGGTGCAACCCCGCTTAGAGACTGTTTCTAGCAAGATTTATAATAAATGCATCATTACTTTCCACAATATTCTATTAGAAATATGAGTCTGTTTTTGTAACTTTCTTCAAAACTAATGAAAATAATTTACAGTTTCAGGCAATAGTTTATATTTCCACTTCATTAATCCACACTATTCTGTCATATAGTCACGCTTTTATATAACAGTCATTACCAAATTTTGTTCCATTAAGTTTGTTTTGTTTATGATGAATAGCTCAAGCAAGGCAATTCAAACTCCAACATGCAGGTTTGGTCAAAGAGCATAATCTGGCCAATAGAGCATCCCACCAACTCAGGAATGAGTCACTTTTGTCAAATAAACTCAAACTTAAGAATCTCATATCCATGATTCTCTTGCTCTATGAAAGCTTTTGAAAATGAGGCTTGTTTTGCTTGCTTGTCTTGATATTCAACAATAGCTGCAGTATCACTCCCAGTGTTAAACTTTGAAATGGCAATAAAAATAAAGTTGGAGTACACAAGTTGCAAATTCCTAATTTAACAAGTCTATTTCCTTTCATATTTAATCTGACCATACTTAATCCAGAAGACGCATTGAGTTTTCATTATGCACAGGAGGAATTAATCTAACTAAATTTAAATTTTAGCATCCATCAGTGCATTGAAAAGGTTGTCATAATTCGTAATGGTGAAGGCATAGAAGATATAGACCTGTTGGCTAGAATGACAGTAATGGCATCTTTTGGTAACAAGTTGAGTAGAATTGGCATTAGGTTGGTTGATCTTAGTGTTAGGTCTTGCGACTAAAGAAAGTTCTAGCAATTGGCACTAGGTGCTTTTGAATGTTATTCAAATAAATCATCCCCTACAAAGCAATGCATCCCATGGCTTCTAAACTTGGAATTAACTAAGGAAAATTTCAATTTGACTAAGAGTGATCCATCTCCCTTGGTGGCTCAGTTGACCTACCTTGATTCCTTGTGCATTTGATCTAATTGTCCACATTGCTACTAGAGTAGTGCAATCAATATGCCAAGGGTTAGCACATGCTCGCACCCCTGGCAGCAGGTGATGAAGCATAGGTAGTGGCACCTATTGGTTGGAATGACATTTGCAATGGCATTTATTGGTGACAAGTTGAGTAGAACTAGCATTTGGTTGGTTGATCCTAGTGCTAGGTCTGATGACTAGAGAAATCTCTAACAATTGGCACTAAGTGCTTTTGAATCTTTTCAAATAATTCATCCCCTACAAAGCAATGCATGCCATGGCTTCTAAAATTGAAATTAGCTAAGGAAATTCTCAATTTAAATGAGAGTGAGTCATCTTCCTTGGTGGGTCAGTTGACTTGCCTTAAGTGCTTGTGCATTTGGTCTAATTGTCCACATTGCTAATAGAGTAGTGAAATCAGGATTCAATTTCGAAAGCTGAAACTGTTTTTACCACTCTAGTATTTAAAAAGGTGAAAAATGTGGGCAAAGAAGTTCCACATTGAATATTGGGTGAAAGTCCAAGTGTGTAGGAAGACTTAAAGGCACTGACTCTTACTTGCATGACGATACTATAACATCTATAGCAAAGAGGTCTAATGTTATGATGCAAGCCTTGAAGTCACTCTTTCCAAATATGAAGTCAAAATTTATCTCCAACTTAGTATTGATATGGCACCTGATACTTGTCGTAGCACTCATTGTAATTGGCAGCAGTATGCTATAGGATGTCATGGACTTGGCACTAGATCTACTAAAATTGCCTAATAAATTTGCTTGCTTTGTCAACATCTTTTTGGGCACTACCGATGAATGGAAAGCAAGTCCAATTGGTTCAGATGGTTGGAACCTAAAGCACAAATAAAATAGATTGTGGCCTATAAAATTATGAAGAGCCCTAATGTAGCTATGTTGTACATAGATTAGGTTTTCATCCCATGTGTTGATGTTGTGCATTGTACATCCTAAGAATGTGTAAAATCGCATCAAGACAGGGCAACATTGCAAACCATTCAGACTTAAAAACTTTTAGTTACAAAAAGAGGAACTTCAAAAGAAAATTCCATAGTGGTGGGAAGAGGGATGCCCGATATATGGGACAACAATGTTTAGATTTCACAAGCAACTTCATTATGTCAATGATAAACTGAAATAATAGAGGTAAGCTAACAAGACGAACTTCCAAGTCCAAAGAGCTCCATTGGTGGCCAGATGGGATGAGGTGCAAAAACACTTCAAGGAAGGAATAGAGAAGCTCAAAGAAGAGGATGATGCATTGCCTAAAGCAACTGATGACATTAAGAACCAAGAGAAGATCTACTAGAAATAGAGAGCAAGAACCACTTGGTTATTAGAAGGTGATAGAAACACCAAATTTTTCCATCGGGCTGCTTGTTCTAGGAGACATACGAACAAGATGGAAGCTCTTCAATATGAAAATGGGCACTCCTTTGATACAATCCTAGGTATGCAATTCCATTCAATGGATTATTTTGCTAAATTGTTTAAGGAAAGTATGGTGCAAGATGATGAAAAAGAAGTTCTTGTTGTCATACCCTCTATTATCTCTGAAGAAGAAAAATAGACCCTACTTAAACCCATTTATAGAGAGGAATTGAAGAAAGTAGTCTTTGGAATGAGTATAGGAAAAACACCATGTCTAGATGGCTTTCCAATTGAGTTTTCTTAAACCTTCTAGAATAATTTGGAGGAGGATGTAATGGTTGTTATAGAGGAGTCCAGAGGTAGTAAAAGAATGCTTAAAGCATTAAATCATGCATTTATTGCCTTAATTCCGAAAGGGGAGGAGGGGATGCATATTTTAGATTATAGACTTATTGCCTTATGCAATGTCATAGATAAAATAATCACAAAGGTAATGGTTGAGTGACTAAAACCTCTTCTTCATAGCATTATCTCCTCAAAGCAAGGGATTTTTGTAGAGGGTAGGCAGATCTTGGATGGTGTGGTTCTAACTGAGGAGGCAATCCACTCAATGCAAAAATTTGGTAATAGAGGAATGTTCTTAAAATTAGATACGTCAAAAGCTTATGATAGGGTGGAGTGGAGATTCTTGTCAAGGATGATGGCAGCCTTCTGTTTCTCATAGAATGGGTCATGAGTTATTTTTCTACTATGAAATACTCAATGTTAATCAAAGGCCTTTCCTAACCGTTTGGAGCTACTTGAGGCCTTCGTCAAGTAGATCCTTGTTTCCCTTATATTTTTCTCATACTAGCTGAAGGCTTGGGTAGACTCATCTTGAGGAGAAGACAGTAGGGTTTTCTAATGGGTATCAAGGTGGGTGAGGAGGTTTTGAGTCACCTATAGTTTGTAGATGATATAGGATGGGTGGGAGTGACCAACTTCAGGAAAGCAAGAATGATTAAAGATACTCTTAATGTTTACCTTAGGGTCACAAACCAAGTCATCAATGATAAAAAATCCAAAGTGGTCTTCTTCAATCTTGATCAAAGGCTTCAGGACAAAATTTTAAAGATCTTGGGATTCACAAGGACTTCTCTCCTAGTGGTATATTTGGGGTCCCTTCGCATTTTAAAAACTAAAGATAGATATCTCGAGGAATATTTTGGATCGTATTGAAGAAATAATTAATCATTGGTCTCACAAATGGTTAAATTTTGGTTATAGACTAATTTTTTTGCAATCAGTCATTCAGGCCATGTCAAATTATAAATTTTCTATCCTTGCTACCCCACATACCATATGGAAAGAGTTGGACAAGATGGCTAGAAAACTTTTATGGGGAGGAATAAAAGGAGAGAGGAAATGGGCCTTAGTAGGTTGGTAGAAAGTAAGCCAACCCAAGGTAAAGGGAGGTTTGGTACTAAGGAGATTAGAGTTAAATATAAATCTTTGTCCAGAAAGCTTTATTGGAGGTGGATCTCCCAACCAACTTCTTTATTCAGTAGATTTTTAACTAGTAAATATTTGGGATAGGTGAACCCAAATGAGATGAGTCATTTCCCTTTAGATGGTAATGGGTCATTAGTGTGGTAGGCTCTAAAGTTACGATCTCAGGTAGTGAAATATGTATTATTTTGGAAAGTGAGGGGAGGGGAGAAGGCACAATTTTGGACAAATTCATGGGATCAATACCCACCTATCATTGTTGAATTCCAAGAACTACAACTAGTAAAAACAGCCATGGAAAGCACGGATTGGATCCAAATTGAAATTTATTTCAACACTAGTCATTTGGGGATTATAGGTTTAAGCAATTAAATAAGTTGGATGAGTGGCCATTTCTAATTCCTCCGGAATTGACATCCATCATGACTAAAATCTTGGCAAAAATATTTCTCATAGGTAGAGATAAGGAGGATGAATTAGATTGGGGATATGGGAGCCTTGGAGTCTACACAATGAAGGATGAATATGCTTATATCCTTCTAGAACCTCCTCCTCATGCATATAAGGTTGAGAATTGGAGAAATATTTGGCAGTCCAAGGGTTGGTCAAAACTCGAAAGTAAACTTCTTTGCCTGGCAGTTCATGCACAATATATGGAATTTTTACTTTTGATAATTTAAAACGTAGGGAAATATTTGGTCCATATCAATGTGTTTTATGCTATAAGAGTGAGGAAACATCTAACCACTTGATGTTTGAGTGCCCATTCACACACCAAATTTGGGAGCGATGGTTTTTAGCTTTTAAAATCTGAGCTAATGTTGATTTGAATCATATTAATAATTGGGAAAGATGGAAGAGAGGTAGATTTAAATCTTAAGCTCTTCGTATTGGGTGGAAGCTTGGATTAAACTTCATTTGGTGGCAAGTGTGGTTGGAGAGAAATGGCAAAATTTTTAGAGAAACATTTTCATCCTTGGATGGCGTTTGGCAGGTCATTTAGATCAAAGTCACAAAAATTTTGGCAGTGTATGCTAAAGAGAAAAGTCAAACTGATATAGGGATGATGAAGAAGAAATTTGAAGTGCAAGAGAAGCAGGACAAAGCTAGTTGGAAATCACCCCCAAAAGGTTGGATTAAAATTAATACTGATGCAGTTGTAAAAGGTAATCCAAGTAGAGTTGGAATTGGAATGTTTTGCAAGAATCATGTTGGTACAATGCTCTATTGGGAACTTCAAGCCTTAGCTATAAAATTTGCTTCTATCAACGTAGTAAGACAAGGTTATAAAAGGATAATCATGGAATTAGATTCTCAAATATTGGTAGAAGCTCTAGATTACATGAGAAACTTTGCTTTGGAGACATGGAGGTTGAGGATTCTTATCACCCAAATTAAGGAATTGTGGAAGGAATTAGATGATGTAATTCCACTTTATGTGGGTATATATCTCGATAAAGTGGCATACTTCCTGGCTAAGATGGGTACCGAGAAGGAGGTAGGGGTTCAGTGGCATGGTTATTGAGGATGGGAGGATTAGGTAGGTTGGTAAGCAAATCCAATATTTAGCTATTTTGGACAACCATTGCAGATATATGGTTTAGGATATTTGGCTCCAATGTAGATCTCCTTTTACTGTTGTAAACAGGTGTTCTCATAAACCAAGGCTAGGAGGAGTCTAATCCCAACTTGTAAATGATCTTGTTTTAATATAATTTTTTCAAATTCTTTTTCAAAAAAGAATGTGCAAAATTATCCTATAAACCACCTCAATATTTCCATTTGTCTAAGGATGAAAAGTGATCAAACAAGTCAACTTGGTATCTATTATGGACAAAAAAGGGATCAAAACATGTTGAGGAATCTAGTATCCCCTTTGACACAATGGTTTATGGCAATGTAAAGTTAATCCAAACATGTTCGAAGAAGAATTTGGTAATATCTAATATATCTTTAGATCTTATTATGAAGTTTAATCCAATAAAAGTAGTAATATTAGATGATAAGATTCTTGGTGATGCCAATGTTCCTTCTTGTCCATATGTAATATACTTCCCTGTTTATCTTTTGCCTTTTTCTTAGAGTAATGCATATGTGTTAATGGTATAGAACTTTGTCCTATAGATGGAGGTCATACCAATATAAGGATTAAATCTAAGCAAAGTGAGTGCTTCAACTCCTCAACTATTTTCTAATATATCTATGTTAACATGAATTTGGATTTGGTGCCTCCCTTGGTAACTTGGTTTTGAGGCCATGTTTTGGTGGAGAATCCTAAGATAAATTGAAAATAGAAATTGGCAATGCCCAAGAAACTACAAAATTTTGATAAGGATCTTTGGAGGAGGCCAATCTTAGATGACCTAGATTTTCATTTAGTTCAATGTGCACTCCATGCTCATCAATGATGAAGCCCATATTAAATTTTTTTAGCACCCAATGAACATTTTTCAAATTAGAATTGATATTATGCTAGCATAGCCTAGATGATGTGATCTAGATGTTCTTCCCATATCATACTAAATATAACAATCCCATCCCTGTAGATAACCATAAAATAATATATGAATGGTCACAACATGTTATTCATCATCCACATGTTGGTTAGGCCAAAATTCATGAACAACCATTCAAACAAACCTTCTTTGGCAGGGTTATGCATAGCGGTGAAACTTCGCCATTTGGGCGAAAAGTACAATTTTTGAAAATTCAAATTTGCAAAATTTGGGGGACCCGGACGTCGGCCATTTAGCCAAAAATTTTCAAAACAAATAAATTTTAGGAGTCGGTTCATTGTGCTTTGATAAGAGTATCATGGTTATTTTTAAAAATTCGCAAGCCATCCCGCCTAAATAGAGTACCCTTTTTGCCCTAAAATTTTAAAATTTCTAAATTATCCCGCCCAACTCGCCAAGTATACCTCTATATATAATTAACACCCAGGGATATATTTTCATTTTTGGAACGTGTTCTACATCCGACGAATATTCCGACACAATTCTGCACAACACCGAAACCTTTTTTGAGATCGATCGCCACCAATTCTGCATTCGAATAGAACCTCTTCTACAACCATCCAGAACCTATTCTACAACCATCCAGAACCTATTCTACAGGAACCTCTTCTACAATCGAAAACCACTTCTATAGGAGCCTATTATGCAACCATCCTGAACCACTTCTGCAAAACCTCTTGTGCAACCGGATGGAACAACTTCTACAACCAAAACCTATTCTACAACCATTCGAAACCTCTTCTATGGAAGGAACCTCTTCTACAACCAGATGATACCATTTCTTAACGAATCCTATTCTACAACCTCAACTTCTAAACTATTGTGCAACCAAAACCACTTTCATAGTCAGACCCTATTCTACAACCATCCTAAACCAATTCTATAACAAACCTATTGTGCAACCAAAACCACTTTCATCAACCCTATTCTACAACTAAACGGATCCATTTTGCAAATGAAACATGTTCTACATTCGATCGAAACCATTTCTACAACCAGAACATTTTTGATCGGATCCTATTCTGCACTGGACCTCTTTCTACACCAGGTTCTCTATCACTGCTCTGCTTGCCATGTTTTTCTCTATTTTGCCATGTTCTGCATGTTATCCCCTCTTTTCTCTCTTTTTTTCAAATCTTATATCCGAGCCCTCTTCTGCATCCGGATGGTCATTGCTCTATTCCCATGTTTTCTCTATTTTGCCCTATTCTGAATGTTTTAAAACTCTTTGATTCTTAGTTTCAATTCAGATTTTTTTTCCTTGCTAAGATTATACATGAGTAAATGCTTTGGTTCTCTAAAGACATATTGATGCTCTATTTCTCCGAACACATTTTGATTCTCTATTTCTAGACCATTTTGTGCTATAACATGATATTTTTTGACATACGTATCACCAATTATTTTGTGCTTAAAGAATATTTTTCTTAAATTGATTTCAATTTGAATGTTAATTATCTTTGTGCTCTTGTCAGTTAAAGTGCTTTCACCAGAAAATGAACCAGTGGCATAAACTGATAAAATCACAATAAAGAATGGTAGGAAACAAGTATGTATAATCTACCACCCAAACAATTGTTTATTCTATTTACAATATTATCTTAAGGCCTCTAGAAAGTACACCCTCTTCAACATTTTATTACTCTTCTGAATTGAAAATATTTTTCGTAACAAATTTTACCCAGTGATGGAAAGAAGGGCACCAAATCTTCTACTGAAAAGAGTATCCTCAAATATTTTAGCCAAACTTCGAAATGCAATGAGCCAACCACATCCGTACAAATTCAAGGTACAAATGATTTTTGACTTCCCAGTATGTGCTTGATTGATGATTTGAAATTTTTTTGTAAATTTTTTTATGCAAGAATGATAAAAAATATTATGGTATGCTACTATGCAGAATACCCTATCGATCCTGATATGCCTCCACTTGAAGATATTCCCCAAGAAGAGATGCCTTTTAATGAAAATCCCCTTGAAAATGACATCCAACAAACACTTGAAGACAACACTCAAAATGAAATCACAATTGAAAATGAAAGTGATAAATCAAAATCATTACGAGCTTCATTTGAATCTTCAAGCAAAAATTCCAAAAAAAGAAAAGCATCTAACTGGATACTTGGAAGGGGATTTAGGAATGAATGGGCAGAAATATTTCCATGGCTTGAGCCTGTCATGACTGAGGATAACCAAATCGATGAAAAATAATGTAGATGCAAAATTTGCAGTTGGAGACTTGGTAAGGATCATAGGCTTCAAAACAAGATTGATACAATTGAAAAACATGTTGGCAAAGCTTATGTAAAAGTTATAAAAAGTAATGGTGAAGTGAGTAAAGAAGTTAAGTGGAAGGATGCATCAGAATGTCTGCATTTAAGATATGCTATAGAATATGACAATCACTTAAAGCAACAACAATCTCTTGTTGAGAAAGGAGGAACAATTGCAGCCCAATTTCATAAAATACAGAAGACTATTTTAGCTTCAAAAAGTATGCAGTTTGCAGTTGTTTACAATATTCTCAAGAAAGGTAGACCAATGTCCGATTTTATTGATTATAAGCAGCTATTACGCCTATTTAATGTGCAAAACCTTCCTAGTTCTCATTGGTCAGACCGAAGTGGTTGGGAAATGGTAAAATGTTTATCTTTGGTTGAGAAAGAAGACCTAAGGGAGCAAGTAAAACTTGCCAGATTCATTTCACTTTCTATTGATGAGGTAACAATTGTGGACAACACATCTTGGATTTGCATGCATGTGTACACATTTCAAAATCATATTAGAAGGCCTATTTTGTTGGGAATACATAAGATGTTGGAAAGTTCAAATGCAGAAAATATTTATAATGTTGTTGTCAATAGTTTAAAGAATATTACGGGAATGAATGATATAGACATAGCAACAAAGTTAATTTGCGTTGGAGCTGATGGAGTTGCTATAATGCAAGGTCACAGGTCTGGTCTTTGTGTTCGACTCCAAACCATAGTTGCCCCATATATGATTCCCATTCATTGTATGGCTCATAGAGTTAATCTTGCATATAAAATTGTGAGCACATTTTCAAATGTTTCTAAAGTGGAAAACCTTATTCGAGAAATTCATTCTTATTTCTCATTAAGTCCAAAAAGGTTTGCAGAGTTTCAACAGTTTGCACTAGGAGTTACAGAAGGGAAAAAATTGTTAAAATATGTGGATACAAGATGGATTTCATTGTATCAACCTGCTTAGAGAGTTTTTGTAGAATATCAATCATTGACGGGGTTTATGCATGCAAATCGTAGGATAGTTGATAAGGCAAAAGATATGTTGTTCCGTTTGACTGACTTGGAAACACTTTTGACCTTATGTGGTATTCTTCCAATGTTAAAAGAAATGAATAGATTAATTAATCTTGCACAAGAGAGATCCATCTATATCATTGATTTTATGAGGATGAGAAAACATATATGCATGCTTATAGATACATTATATGTGTCTAATGCAGATTTTACAGAACCTTTGTTTGAAAGTTGGAATACATTGATAAACGTGAACAATCCAAAAAGCTTCTTGAAGTTTGACATCCATGATCATATTTGTATTAATGTTCATGAAAATATGGTACCTGTTTATTGTTTTGAAAGGCAATCAAGTATAGTTGTGGAATATTTTGAAGAAGTTCCTGTAACACACAGTAGATTTCATGTTATTATATAGAAAACAAAGTGTAATTTGTCAAAAATAGCAAAATATTTGACAAGTGAGATAAGAGAACGGTTTCAGAGAGATGAGTTGCTCGAGGCCATGGGTGTGGTTAATCCCATGTTTTGGGGACCTTGTACTGAATACAATTCTACAAATGAGTTGTTTATTAAATATATGGGTAACCTCATTGACCATTTCAGTAAGAGTGTGGAAGTCAATGGTGTTGAAATAAAAGGTTTACTCAATAGTGATATTTTGAAAGAACAATCATCGCATTTTGGAAGAACAATGGTTGTGCAAACATCACTTATGACAGGTGTCCATGAGATTGGTTCCACTGCACGTTTGTGGCAAAAATTGTATCCAAGCACAATCTTACAAGATACAATAAGTGAATACTTTCATTTATATGAATTATGTGAAACAATGATTTTGGGGTCAGTCGAAGATGAAAGAGTTTTCAGTGCACTTTCTTTTGTTAAATCTAAACTTCGCAACAGACTCGACAAAAATTTAGAAAATTGTTTAAGAATTTATGTGTCTTCATATCAATTGGATACATTTTCGTATGATAGAGCTTTGGCACACTAGAGTTCCCTAGCAGATAGAAGAGGAACTTCGAATACGATCGATAACTACGATGATGATGCTTTCAGTGATCAGATGGTGGAGACACAGATTTTTGCTATGCTTCATAATGATTCTGGACAAGCTGAAATGTTTCAGCTTCCATAATGATAATTTTCCATGATTTCATTGACATTGATAAACACAATAATGTTTTGATTTCACAAACTTGATAGAATATTTCACAATATTGTTCAAGATTTATAATATTTTACAAATTGTTGTTTTATATCACATTAGTGTTTCAAAAATTACATGTCTTATATCTTTTTGCATTTTTACAATTGTATGTTTATGTCATGATGTCTCAACTCTCTTCATTGATAAATATTTATGTTTCATGTTTTAAATTTTATTATTGGTATCTTAATGTTGATCTGTAATGTTATCTATAATGCTTTTGTTCTTGAGATGACCATAGTGAACAATATTAGCTAGAAATAAACTAAAAAAAAATTTATAAAAATAAAAAAAAAAAAAAAAAAAAAAAATTTTTTTCTTTTTAAACACAATAATGTTTTGATTTCACAAGCTTCATAGAATATTTCACATTATTGTTCATGATTTATAAGATTTTACATAATTGTTGTTTTATATCACATTAGTGTTTCAAAAATTACATGTCTTATATATTTTTGCAGTTTTTACAATTGTATGTTTATGTCATGATGTCTCAACTCTCTTCATTGATAAATCTCTATGTTTCATGTTTTAAATTTTATTATTGATATATTAATGTTGATCTGTAAGGTTATCTATAATGCTTTTGTTGTTGAGATGACCATAGTGAACAATATTAGCAAGAAATAAACTAAAATTGCAACACATATTTATAAATGCAAGCAAACAATGAATGATGGAAAACCCAAAATGAGATAATGTCATTATCATTAGTTCAAAAAGAAACATATTACATTGTACAAAATTGTTGACTACAATCAACTTGATAGCATATTACATTTTCAAATTTTCAAACATTTGATTGGTGCTTGGTTGCTTCACTATCTGTTGGAGTTGTCATTTCTTTTCCTTTGTCGGCATCTGTGTCACTCTCTTCTTGCAGTACTCCAACTCTCACGAGGTTATCACGTACTTTCACAATACTTGACACCAATTGCGTTTCTTCTTTGTTTGGATCTTCAAGTATTGTTGGAAGCGTTTCCTTTGTTTTCTCAAGCACCATTTCCGGATCTTCTTTGAGCTTCTCCTTGATGTATTTTTTTAAACGATTATTTTTTGATATTTTTTATTGCATTTTCTTTTTCATTTCCATTGCATGATTCAAAAATGTCTTCGCCCTTTTAAGATTGACGTCCATGCTCTTAACCTGTGTTTTTAAGTGTTCAAAATTTGACTGCAATAACAAATTGAAAACATAATTAAAAAGGGTTATATTGAAATTATTTAATATTTTCAAGAAATATAAAAATTTTACTGCAATAAAAAATAGAAACATAAAAAGTTTTCTTACCTCAGCCATATCCCTTGCAGCCTCAACAACTACAACTTTCTCCTTATCTGAAGCCCACTGGTTATAAAATGCTTGGGCTTCGACATTAATGTTCTCCAATCTACCAACAACAACATTCAAAACATCATCATCATAAATAAAATCAGACCTAACAGATCCTGATGTGGCCTATTTTAGAAGGCCCTCAAGATTTTCTGGTTCAAATTGAACCAAAGAATAAAGAGAATCTCTTTTTACATAATTTTTATATCGGGTATTTATTTCCCTTAAAAGGACCTTTGCCCGATATTCCCATTCCTTCAATTCCTTCAAATATTTTAACACAAACTGATTAATTGTAGCTTCTATGGTTTCAGCTAATAAAATATTTTCATTAAAATCAACAACATTATCCCCAGTTGGAGGACCCTGAGGAGGGTTGACTCCTTGAGCTGATGGTAATGTTATCTCCTGAGTTGTAGGGTCAATGGCTTTTCCTTGATCTCCTTCACCTCTCAACACATATGTTGCCTTGAAGCCTTCAATGTTGCCCTGCAAAAGATAATCCGCATCAAGTTGAATATTATCCAATCCCTCTGTAGAAACTTTTGGTGCCTATGAATTTGTTGAAAATGTAAATTGAGACCATCCATACCCAGAACTTGAGGCTGGCATGTGTGATCTCTATGGGTGTGAAAACCCATACCCAGAACTTAGTGCAGTGCCCTGTGATCTCTATGAAAACAAATATTTTCCAACACCGATTTGCCCTCGCATAGGCATTGTCGAAGGTTGTGTCGGTGCCTCTCGCTGATTTGGTGGAAGTGGTGGTTGTGGTGAAACCGAGGAGCGTGATGCAACCATTTGCTGTAATGGAGGCGATGGTGGCATTTGGCCTCTAACTTGTGATGTTACTTGTTGATTTTGAGAATCAACTAAAAATAGTCAATAACATTTTGTTAGAATTCTTTTGAAAATAAAAAATATCTTAATTTAAATTAACTACACATAGATTTACCTGAAGACGATGAAACATGTTGAATTTGTGTTGCATTGGGGGAGGGGTTGGCCACACTAGATTCGGCTTGCACATTTTGTGCATACCTAGGTGTACGAGAAACCCCAGGAGTAGTTGCTTGCCTGGAACATTTGTGTGACCTCTCCAAAGGTGTTGCTTCAGAGCCCATGTCTTCAGAATCACCAGTTTGTTCCAGCTTGTGACCCCTTGTGGCAGCAATCTGTTTACTCCTTGTATTGTCTACCTTCCCCTGCATATAGATGGAAAGAAAAATTAAAAAAAGGAATGTGATAAACTATAAAATAGTATGTCAAGGTCAATGATGTAGTTATTACCTTCAATTCCTCTGTTGACATAGCAATTGCCTGTAGTGTTGCATGCACTACAGTTGGTACAGGAGTAGTCTACAAATTATGAAAACACTCATAATAAAGAGCTAAAAGAAAATTAACAGTGCCCACAATGGGTTGTGTCTTGTTGGTTGCCATTTGCACCGTGTGCAACTCGGACCTGATTCGATCCGAAATATAAGTGCACCAATCATACTTTTGATTGTGCTCAGACTGAACAATATAAGCAAGTGCCCAAAATAGAATTTTTGGTCTTCCCATCAGAATTAGTCTAGCCTAGAAAAATTTGATAATGGCCTTCAGAGTTTGATGGTTAACATCGTTGATTGATAAACCTCTTTTTGATTTGGCGGCAGAAGCTGCATAAAAAAATTAGATGTCAATTTACAAATTTGAAACATTGAACATTAATAAAATATAATTAACAAGATTTATACCTGCCAAATCTTCTGATGAGAGACCGTACTTGCTTTCGAGGTGTGCTTTGTCATCTGGAGACAGCTGCAACCTCGTCGACACTTGTGGAAAACCAATGAATGGAAGACCTGTCAATCTGTTAATATCTCCAGGGGTGATGCTGAAAAGCAGATTTCTATTTCGTACTCTAATATTCACCGTAGCCCTATCGTGGTCATAACCGGATATAATATGTTGCAGGAGGACTTTATCTATTCTGAATTGTGGCATGGAAATGAGGGTTGTTAAACCTGCATTATTGAGCCACCTAAAGTCCATCCCTAGGGTTGTCATCAAATCTGAAATCAAAGTGCACAAAAAATTCTTGAATTTTGGTGCAGGGGTGGAAGGGGCGGCCATCGCAAGAAGTTGGAAGTCGAAGAAAAAGGATTGGGAATCAAAAGGTTGACTGGAAAGGTTAGCTCTGGTTGTAGTAGTCATAGAAATGAAATGGAAAAAATGATAGTTGATGCCCTTTTATAGATTGAAGAAATAGGGTTGACACGTGGTAGCATTGTATTGGACATGCAGTGTTGTTGATTGAACGTGTGACACGTGGCATAAGAACCGAAGCTTTTCTGCATCCGCTACAATGTAGGATCGGATCCTATTCTGCATCCGATCGGTGATCGAAACATATTGTGCACCCGATCCGAGACCGGGTCATATTATGCACCCGATGGGTGACTATTGGAACAAAATTTGCCTTTGATTAATAGTGTTGCTCCTTAGACTTTGCCAACATTGAATAGACAGATCTTGCTTGAGATCAGCTGTCTAGTATCCAGAGAAGGCTGGTTCCTTTGAGTTTTTTATAGAAATCGGAACAAGAGATAAGGGAAATATAGCCTAGGCTAGAAACTCTTATCACAGTATAGATTGGACAATAACAAACATTGATGATGCAGATTACTACTTTTAGAGTTTTCTTTATATCTTCTTTATAGAAAACATGAATTCCTGAGTGTGACTTTTAGATGTTCGTCTAAAAGCATATAAATATCTTTTAATGTTCAACTCTAGAAACAAGATTTATACGTGCATAGTCCAGATTTTAGAACAGATACATTATAAAACTTAGAATGAATAAAATTTAAAACACCAGATACATACACTTGAACACAGAAGTTTCGGAAGCGGAAGAAGAAATCTTTTATTGCTTGTAATCCAGTACATGTGCATCAAGCTTGTAAACATCCAAGAGCCGACCCTTTTTCTCGAGTCGCTCACCCCTATATATACCTTAAAAGAGTATCTTTTCTAAGTACATCTTACTATTTTACAAGCAATCATCTACAGTTTCTAATAATACACAACAAGTCTTCTATGAATTAGATATCTTCTTTGCATATTAGATTCTAGACGAGCCTATCACATTTTCAATCATCTGGCAAGCCTGCTCTATCCTAGATTTTTGATAATCATGTCAGAAATCACTTCTCGATGTCAATGCATGCCTTTGATTACCAAAAATACATTTTATTCCTTTACAGTTGGCGTGTCATGAAATCGCGACATTCTTTCCTTGCTTTGCTCTTTTGTCGCCTCTAGCCACGAAAATGAGACATGTCGTGAAATTGCGACATTCTTTCCTTGCTTTGCTCTTCTCGCTTCCAACTGTGAAAATGAGACATGTCACGAAATCATGACATTCTTTCCTTGCTTTGCTTTTCTGGCGCTTCCAGCCACAAAAATGATACGTCACAAAATCGTGACATTCGTCTCTTGCTTTGCTTTTCTGCCGCTTCCAACCGTGAAAATGAGACATGTCACAAAATCACGACATTATTTCCTTGCTTTGCTTTTCTGTCGCTGCCAGCCGTGAAAATGAGACATGTTGCGAAATTGCAACATTCTTTCCTTGCTTTGCTTTTCTTCCGCTTCCAGCCGTGAAAATAAGACATGTAACAAAATCGTGACATTCTTTCCTTGCTTTGCTTTTATGCTGCTTCCAGCCATGAAAATGAGACATGTTGCGAAATCACAATATTCGTCTCTTGCTTTGCTCTTCTGCCGCTTCTAGCCTCGAAAATGAGACATGTCACGAAATCGCGACATTCTTTCCTTGCTTTGCTTTTCTGCCACTTCAAGCCGTGAAAATGAGAGATGTCACGAAATCGCGACATTCTTTCCTTCGTGTTGCTCTTTTGCTACCTTCAGTCGTGAAAATACGATATGTCACGATATCGCGACACTTTTGCCTCCTTGCTCCCTTTTGTTGCTCTTAGCTATAAAAATACATGTCGCGATATCGCGACACTTTTGCCTCCTTGCTCCCTTTTTTTGCTCTTAGCCGTGAAAATACATGTCGCGACATTGCGACACTTTTACCTCCTTGCTTTCTTTTGTTTCTCTTAGCTGCAAAAATACAACATGTCGCTATATCGCGACACTTTTACCTCCTTGCTCCCTTTTGTTGCTCTTAGCCGCGAAAATACAACATGTCGTGATATCGCAACACTTTTACCTCCTTGCTCTTTCTCTTTGCTTTTTCCCATGAAAATGCAACATGTCGCGATATCACGACACTTTTTCCTCCTTGCTCTTTCTCTTTGCTTTTTCCCACGAAAATGCAACATGTCATGATATCGCGACACTTTTTCCTTCTTGCGGTGTTTTGCTTTTTCTTTGATCTTTAGCATATGGGCCACTTTGGTCTTCTTGGAAAATATGCAAAAAGGTGTAGTTAGTCACTTTTTTACTAACAGTGACTAGACCATAGTATGTAATCAGTTCAAACCTGAATCATACTATACATCTGGTCGGTGACCGGATCATTTTTTGCTTCCAATCCGAAATCGGATCATATTATGCATTCGATTCAAATTCAGATTATATTATGCATCCGGTCCAAGACAAGATTATAGTATACATTCAGTCGTTGGATGGATCATTTTATGCTTCCAGTCTGAAATCAGATCATGTATGCATCCAGTACTTGACTAGATCATATTATGTATTTGGTCTATTACTGGACTATATTATGCATCCGGTTTGCAACCAGGTCATATTATGCATCCGGTCCGCGATCGGATGATATTATGCATCTGGTACGTTATCGAATCTTATTATGCATCTATTTTAGTATTGGATCAAGTTTTATAAAGTGGCTTGCGTCGCCAAACTCCTTTTTCACCAGGTCCGATCAGAACTTTGAAATTCGCCATTTTTTTTGAAAAATAAGGTCATTCGCAATGCCATCATACATGCAATTTTCTAGGATTCGTCGAGTTTTCACAATAGATTAGCCATTTTTTACAAGTACCTTTTAGGTCCTACCTCTTATGCATAACCATCTTCTTTGGAATTAACAATTGTTCTTTAAATGTAGGTTGGCTCAATCAGGGATCCGATGGTATCCTGATTGAAGATAAATCTTCTTGAAGTATTTGCATACTTGAGTTGGTAATAGGAGGTTATCAATCTAAGAAATGGGATATTGGTCCTTCACCATAACCTTGTTGAGCACTCTACAAATTATTTAAAGTTACCACAAGTTATCTTCCCTCTATGTAAACACAAGCAATATTTGGCAAGGTGAAGCATTGGGTTGGATAAGATTTGGATTTGGCACATGATCTTATTGTTCTCTAGAATGTATCTACAATAGACTAGTGCATTAGGTAGAACCATTCCTATAACCAACTTTATGGGATTCTTGATCTAAAAATGGATTCGTGCTCATGAAGGTGATGTGAAGACATCATGGTATATCAAGACCACTTGGTCCATTTGGTAACATTGTCCTTGTTGGGTATCTAAAATAAAATTGAAAGCAATGGTATAAAGTTTCTCTTACTAAAATATGATCATCAAGAGTATAAACTTGTCTATATGATCAATCATCGTACAACATTGTTTAGCACTAATGACAAATATTTTGTTGGGTGGCACAACATTTGAAAATTGTAGCATTGCTTGTTGAGT
Organism: Wollemia nobilis; assembly: GCA_028583015.1. Classification (NCBI taxonomy): domain Eukaryota; kingdom Viridiplantae; phylum Streptophyta; class Pinopsida; order Araucariales; family Araucariaceae; genus Wollemia; species Wollemia nobilis. The sequence continues at coordinate 64,617 of JAQPPZ010006425.1, forward strand.
ATGATGGTGATGCTTCAAAATTGGGCTCATAAATTCCATGGTACTTCCATGGAACAATATCACAGAGTACCTCATCCTTTAAGGATTTGATGTAAAATGAGAGGTAGCATTGTATTATGACATGGATGGTTTTCCTTATTGAAACCATCCAACATTGTATGGTTAAGAATGATGTATCTTTATCATCTTTATCTACTAGACTATATCTATATAAATCAAGTTCATCTCGCTCATGTTATCAACAATGAAGTCCAAATGTTCTCCTTGCATTCACATCTTTGTGTGAAAGAGGCACACCACTTTGTTTGGATTATTTGGCAACACTTCTGGTTTGCTAATGAGGGCATTTAGGCCTGTGTCCATGATTTTCTTCCCTTTATCCCATGTTGAGAAGGAAGAAGGCATCTATTCAAATATAATATAAATTCTTGTCCTTAAATCAAAAAAATTAATAGGAATGACACTTGTTTTGGTTGTGAAATCAACTCTTGTGATATGTAAACCACTTGTTAGTTTTCTAGCATCTTCTTGTACTAGTTTTTTCACAACTATCTTTTGCTCTAAGATTTAGTGTTAGAGTTAGGATCACTTTTGTCCTTCTTGGTTTGTGACTTTTGGTTGCAGTTGGACACCTTAATTTTTTAACTATTCCTCCATATTTACCATATATGTATATGGTTTTGCTAGTGTGGTGATATTAAGAAAATCCATTTCTATTTGGATGCATTTATGCAAATAATTATGATATACGAGAGTCTTAAGTTGTTTTAGGATGCTTGGTGATGACAATGACTATGATTCACTTCATATATCACTAAATATTAATATTAGTACTCAGATCCACTTGATATCCTTCCCATATCTCTTAAATTAATTGATAGCTCAAAATTCATCATTACCTTTAACATGTTAGGATTTACCCATTTCAAGTTCACCCATCAAGGTTGCAATTTCATGCCATAAAGTTGTTATATTTAGTGTGGCCCAATTTTCTTTTGGCTTATTTTCATATTAAAATTATGGTTATTAAAGTGAATTATAGTGACTCTTTTCAATGAGTTAGTCCCATTGGCCTATTTTGATCATCCAAGGACATGAATAGAATTATCTTATCTACATCATGTATGCCAAGTTTTTCCAATAGATTATGAAAGGTATTTGTGTAATATTTGGCAAATTGATGTCTACCTTAGCACAATTGTTTCCATTTGATGTATTGTTCATCTTAGTAACCTACCATATAGTATTCATCCTTAATGGTGTCAATAAAGTCTACCCAAGAAAGGTGGAGTTGAGTATGCAAATATTAATGTTATCTGTTCTAACATAAGATGCATATGCTTCTCACCACTTATGACTAGGTATCATGGCTCATAGGATGTAAAACATAATCTTCTCATTATGTAAGAAGTTGTGAACTCAATAGTATTGCTACAATTGACCTTGATAATAAAAAGGTAAAGTACTTTTTAACATCCATGAGATCATAGGCCATATCAGACGATCCTTATGGAGGATGTTGTTTACTCAATATGTGGTTATCAAACCATACTCTAGCTATTGAAGTATGGTGTACAACCCTACCCCTCATATAATTTGAAACTTCGACCTCTATTCAAGGTTCCAAATTCTCCACCGTTAGTCCCAGTCAGGTTGTACTGTCAAAATAGGAATAACCTAGATTTTGAAGGGTTCTAAGCTTATAAAGGTTCTTTATTTTGGATAAAGTTGATTTGTGATAGATATATGCCAAAGAATATATGCAAATTAGAGCTAACATATTAAATGGTCCTCCTACCCAAATACATGTCCCCACATATCATATATGGATACAAATAAGATACTTTTTAGATACCATATCCAAACATATCTAAATACATGGATATTGGATCCAAAATTATCCAAATATACATCCCTATTTGGTCCATATATAATACATCCAAATATGGCTTAGGCATGTCTAGATTTGTATCCATGACATGAGATTTAAAAAATACACAAATTTTCAAAAATAAATTAAAATTTTAAGAAACAATGACAATCCTTTTATTAATTAATAAAATATCCTACTTAAAAATTTTCTAAACACTTTTACACTATATATGCCTTTTAGAATGAACTATCCAATTGTATCCATATTAGAGGAACCTAAAACATTTTTTCTACATATCTCATATTGTACTTGTATCAGATATTGCATCTATTTCTATGCAACATGAACACAAAGTTGTCAAACATCTCTATTTTCTATTTAGTCAATGTTTTGTCTAGTATTATCTATATGCAATTAGACATCTCGATATTGCTCATCATATAGGATAACTTATTGCAATAAGAAAGTTATGTGGATGGCTCACATGGTGTGTGAATATCGAAATTCATAATATTTTCTCGAAATGAACAAAAGCAAACCCTTCACTCAAATCTTATATGGGAAGAATAAATGGACAAAAGAAAAAAAAAATGAGAGAGACAAAAATTGGATGTGCCCTTGAGCCCCATAAATAATCATTGCATTATCTATGGATAAGGATCACAACACTCTTATACAATGGATGGAGTAGTGGGAGTATTTATACCAATACCAAAATTCCAATTACATAAATGAGTTTAACCTAAGGTGACATAACAAGAGGGCTTAAGGTTAATTACAAGTTAGAAGGTGGTTTTAACCATAACAAGGTTAATCACGACCCATAGGACTTCAATGATTAAATATTACAATAAATTAAATACATTGTACAATTATTGGCCTCAAGCCTATACAAGATTATACAATGTCGGCCTTGACCATAAGTCAAATTACACTTTCAACACCCCTTCATAATCTGAATAAAGAGACTAAGGAGAGAAGATATTAGTGATAATAATATCTTCCCCTTATAATGGATTTCCTAGCGGTCCTTTGTAATTGAGGCAAATCCTTCTAAATCCCCCTCATCATCATCTTCATAAATTTAGCTTCAATCCTTTGTAATTATAGCAAGTGATTCTTAGTCAAATGTCCTTCCCTCATACAGTATCTGTGAACAGTCTTTGACTTCTTTGAAGACTTAGCTTTACCCTTAGACCCTTAGGTCTTAGACTGATGGGGAGCCAAAATCTCTCAGCCCAAATTCTCAAATCTCATTCATTAAACTTGGAAAAAATTACAAAAATGGTAGCAATCTGCCAAATAAACTCCTTTATCCCGAAAGATGGTTTATTTTTTTCTATTACATTACAGCATTTTCCAACTCTAGAAGAAAAACAGCCCAAACAAGTCCATAATGGCCCTCTCCTATTGCCTTCACGTCTGCAACTCTGTCGCAGCAATTTTCCAACCCCTTGTGCATGCTTCACTTCCCCTTTTAAAATCTCTGGCGTGACTCTCCATCTCCCTTTTCTGACCCTTCATTTCATTTCCCATGCCTCTTCATTGTCTTGGCTTTCGAAACGTCTTTCTTTTCGACTCTTGATATTTGTCTGCTTTCATTGCACCTTGGTGCCACGTGCTTGTCCAGTGCTGCCACTGTAGACTTTGTCTGCCTGTCAACCAATGATGGCATTCGGTATACCCATCACTCGATAATTTCCTCTATAACGGCCCCTATAACCGCCTACCTTTTCTTTCCTTTTGTTTGGTCGCGAAAACGTGACATGTCGCGATATCACGACATTTTTGCTTCACTGCCTTCCTGCCCCTTTTCAAGTCACAAAAATGTGACATGTCGCAATATCGTGACACTTTTGCTTTTTGGCCTTCCTGCCCTTTGGGAGTCAAAAATGCGACATGTCACGATATCGCGACACTTTTTCTCTCCTGCGCCTCCTCTCGTCTTTTGGTTGCGATAATGCGACATGTTGTGATATCGTGACACTTTTTCTCCCTTGCGCATTCTCTCATCCTTTGGTCGTGAAAATGCGACATGTCGCGATATCGCGACACTTTTTCTCTCCTACACCTTCCCTTGCCTTTTGGTCACGAAAATGCGACATGTCGCGATATCGCAACACTTTTTCTCCTTCGCGGTTTCTCTCATCCTTTGGTCGCGAAACATGACATGTCATGATATCGCGACATCTTTCCTCTCCGGCTCTTCTTTCTCCTTTTCGGTCATGAAATCGTGACATATTTCCTTTTTGCCTCCTCCTCGCCTCTCGGGTCATGAAATCGCGACATGTCGCGATATCGTGACAACTTTGCTCTCTGCTTTCTCTCTCTGTTTTGGGTCGTGAAATCATGACATGTCGCGATATCGCGACAGTTTCCTTCCTTGCTTTATTTCTACTTCGTCGGTCATGATTTTGCGACATGTCACGAAATCGTGACATTTTCTTCTCTGGCCTTTCCTGTCTTCTTTCGGTCGTGATTTCGTGACATGTCATGAAATCACGACATTTTTGCTCCGTGCCTTCTCTCTCCTTCCTGAGTCGTGAAAACACGACATGTCGCGATATCGTGACACTTTTCTCTCTTGCTCTTCCTCTTCTCTTTTAGTCGTGATAATGCGACATGTCGCGATATCGCAACATTTTTCTCTCTTGTGCCTTCTCTCATTTTTTGGTCGCAAAAATGTGACATGTCGCGATATCGTGACACTTTTCTCTCTCTCGCATTTTCTCATCTTTACGTCGTGAAAATGCGACATGTCATGATATCGCGACACTTTTTCTTCTTTGCCGACATGTCATGATATCGCGACACTTTTTCTACTTTGCGGTATTTTGCCTTTCGTTGGATGCTCCTGCATCATAGACTCCTTAGGTTTGAATTCCTTTGTATGAGCCTGTATTTGTGAAGTACCACCACAATTCCTCATTGCTACCTAAAAATGAATTAGAAGAGAAAATTTGATCAAGAGTAAGAGTTTTTTGTGATTCCAAGAACATAATAATCATATGAACCATGAGGTTCAACATTTGAAAAGGAGAGAGATTAGCAAGGACAATCTTCACACATTCTACATCATCTTTATTTTTACCTCTTATAAGATACAATATATGATCTCAATACCTTAAGTCTCTTAATATAGTCCTCATTGTTATCAAACACAACCAATTTGAGAGAAGAAAGCTTTAATTCCAAGCTACTTCAATTGTATATACTTTTCCAAATAATTCATGAAATTTTGACCATACTCTAATAGGCTCACTCTCTTATTTGATATGGAAAAGCAATTCTAGTTCAATTAACAAGGAGAATAGATCAAGAACTTCTTCTTCCCTGTGTTGGCAAGTTTCTTCATCAAGTTGTTACTTTATCTTCTTGAAAGTGTACCACAAGTTCTTACTATGTAATAGGCCAATAATTTGAGTTGATCAAATACTATATTTTTTCCATTAAGACAAGTAGTTAGGGCTTGATACTTCATCTTACACAATTCAACCCCTAACACTATAATAGGTCCTTGAACTGATGATACCTATGTGTAGAGATTGAAAAATTGTGTGATTTAAAAAAAATGGGCTCAAAAAGATTTTGTATGCAAAACTTATAGCCTCTAAAATTTGTGCTCTAATGGATCTCAAAAATGTAAAAATTAAATCCCCAAATGTTAGAAAAGAAAAATCCAATCACTCACTACCACGTGGTGTTTTGTGATTCATTGGTGTCCTCCACTAATATCTTACCACCTCAGTGCTTTTTATCCCCTAAAACTATGACAACCAATATTTTATGGTTGATTTAAGGGATTTATATAAGTAAAATAGGTATGTGCATGGTGCCAAGGAGAGCCATGTTGGCTTCATATCCAATAAAATCTTTGAAAGGCATGGGGGAAAGTTTAACTTTGCAATATTTTCCAAAAGCATTCCATAACATGCATTCACCACGATCATATGCCAAAAAAATAATAATGCAATTTAGAAGATAGCAATAATAAATGACGAAAGATAAATGAAGGGAGATGACAAGAAGTATAAGATGGGTGCTCATGGGCATCCTAATATATCACATTTCATTCACACTTATGATCCAAATGATTAATCATTAATGGGTATTTATAGTGATACCAAATCACTAATGAGAGGTTAACCTCAAGCCAACATAAACTTAACCTTGAGGTTAACCTTATAATAAAATAATAATAAATTACCCTTTAAGTAAGGTTATCCATAAAGGTGGATTAACTAATACCACTAAGGGTAACATATGAAAGGGACCCGTAGGCTTACATGAGCATGCCCATAGGCTTACATAAATTAATAATGACCATACAATTACATTATTATATGTTTGTAGGCTACATAAATGGCACTCATAAGCACCACACCACACATTTTGCCTTGGCCTAAACAAGAACAAATTACACAAGTTTTAACACCCTCATAATCTAAGCTAAGAGGACCAAGGAGAGAAAGCATTAAAGGTGACACCTCCCACCCTATAATGGATGCTCTAGTGGGCCTTTGTTGTTCCTCTTTCATCCTCATCTTCATCAAAAATCTTGTGTCCATCCCTCAAGAATTCTGTCTCAATCTTCTTTAGCCTTGTAATGCAATTCTTTATGGAGTGTCCTTCCCTTTTATAATACTCACAAATGTTTGACTTTTTTAAAACCTTATATTTTCTCTTAGACACTTGATCCTTAGATTCCGTTGACTTTAAGTCTTTTGGATGAGCTTATGTATGATAAATATACCCACAATTCTTCATTACCACTTCATAATGAAATAGAACCTTGAAAAGTCCTTCAAGAAAAATGAGTTCTAGTTCTTGAATAGTCAAGGTGATTACATAAAGAACCAAGCCAATTATGTGAAAAGGAGAAGAAATATTAAAAGTAATAGATTTAACGTACTCTTCATCGCTCTTTACCTTGCCTCCTAGCATAGCTAGATAAATTTTAGAAGCTTTGAAGTGAGATATATAGTCATCGACATTACTAAAATTTAAAATTTTAAGATTGGAAAGCTCAATTTATATTTTTTTAATTTCACTAGCACTTAATTTTCCATAGAGATGTTTCAAGGTAGTCCACACATCAATAGGATAAATCTTCTTTCTAATGTGAAAAATTGCATATGATTCCACTAACATGAAGAATAATCCAAGAGATTTGAAATGAAATTTTGAAACCCTAGGAGGAGCAAGAAAGGTGATAGGCGAGGGTTTTGTTTGCATAGAATCCCCTATGGATGTGGATAGGAGAGATTATAACCCTTTGGATCAAAGAGTAGTAGATCTAAATTTAACAGTAGTAAAAATTTCAAAGGAAAGTGCTTCGTGGGCACAAATTTTGAAGAGAGATCAAAATCCGTAAGAAGGAATTGTTTGGTCTCCATATCAGGATGAAAAGGGTTTTACTCTTAAGGTTCCAAAAATTTTGGTTGACAAAGTGATTCAGAAAGGAAAAAAATCTTTGGTCAAGAAATTTTTGGGCAATAGATTGGATTTAGATACAATAAGGAAGTGGGTTCGGGATAAATGGAAAATTTTGGGATAGGAAGCAGTGGTGACTTTGCCTAATAATTTTTTGCTATTTAAATTTGCAAATCCGGAGGATATGGCAAATGTTTTGTTGAGTATTCCATGGTTTTTTGGTAAGAGAGGGTTATTTTTACAAAAGTGGAGCCAAGGCTTTAATCCGGCTACATCCACTCTTCAATCAACGCCCTTATGGGTGGGTGTACTAGGGCTTCCAATGGAATTTTGGAATGACAATATTATTCTCAGGATAGCTAGAGCAATTGGAAAAATAATTTATTTTGATTCAGCTACTAAATTTTGTACTAGAATTATAATAGTTTGTTTTTGTGTATAGGTGGATCTAGCTAAACCACTACCTAAATTTATTCGGCTAGTTTCATATTACAGGGAATGGGAACAAGAGATTTAGTATAAAAATTCCATTCCCTTGTGTAAACTTTGCAAAAGGGTAGGGCATATTTGGAAAACATACCCAAAAAATCCTAAGGAGAAAGTTATGAATAATAGAACTAGATAACCTTCAAGAGTTTGGAGGAAAAATGAAACTAAGCAAGGAGAAGTTATGGGGTAGAAAAAAATTGGTGAAATTAGTAAGGGTCATCTTCAAATAGCTTTGAGGTTCTTGTTATCCTTGATTGGAATGGAATTGTTGGAGGGGAAGCGTTTATTCCAGAAACTCAACCTGGAGGTATTAATATATTTGTGACTAAGGCTTTGATTGAAAAGGAAAATAATATTGAGAAAGAGCCACTCTCTAGTAGGGTTGAATGAAAATAGCATGGAAACGAGGGTTTCAAGAGAAACCACTCAGCAGAATGTGACATTGATTGGCTATGTGAGGAAAAAAATAAAAATATTAACATTACTCAGAATGGGTCTGAGGATTAATAAGGTGGAGGAGAATGAACTTCTAATAGTGATTCGAAGGAAAAGGTTATCCAAAAAAATTGTTGAAAGTGGAAGGAAATCTAAAGTTGATTTGGGAATTTTAGTTTCTCGAGGAAAGCCCAATCTTTGGGAATTGAGAACTAGAGCCATTTCTAAGGATGTAGTTGATGGGAAGCAAATAATTTTGTCTTTGGGAGGAGGAAAACTTCCTCAACTTGATACAAAATAAATTTTCTATCTTGGAATATTTGGGAAGGTGAAGAATTCAATTTGGAAAACAACTTAGGTGGAAATGGTTCCTGTTGATGGTGCGTCTAGGGGTTTATGGACTTTATGGAATCTAAAGCAGTTGGAATAATAGTGTTTGTAAATTAATGACAATTTTATTTCCATTTTGTTCACATGTAAGTATACTAATTTTTCTTGGGTTATGACTAATGTTTATGCTCCAAACTTGTTAGTGGGTAGAAGAAGAGTTTGGATTCAGATGGCAAATGTATAAAAAGTAGTAGGGTGGGTTATTTTTATTGTTTTTGTCATTGCACTTTTGGTCAAAAAAGGTTGTATTGTTCAGAAAATGTAGAATTTGATTTGTAAGAAGATAAGTTGTTTTTTGTGCCTGGATTGATTCATTTGTTATTCTTGGATTTCTAGGAGTTGTAAAAGGAAAGGGCCCCTTTCAAAATCCTATTATTTACCAATAGAAAAAAGAAGAATATTACAAGAGCTTCCTCCTTTCTCTTAGTGATTTCATGATCAGCGAGACCTTCTTTTGATTCGTTATTAAAGATGAACCAAATATTCTTGCTTCTGAGCAATCCTACCATTTGAACTGAACAAGTGCTATAATATTTTCTATTGAGATGGGTAACATACCCTAAGGAATCCATATTGCACAAAAACTCTAAAGGAATTTGTAATAGGTTTATAAAATCACCACTACATAGAGTTAAAAAAATCTTGCAATCTAAAAAATGGGCTTCAAATGCTTCTATATGAAAAAATTATGACATCCAAAATATTTGGTGGAATTAGCATTCAAATAAAAAAATCAAATGTCAAACCTTAGAAAAAAAATCCAAATTAACCATTGCAACATGTCGCTACTGAATTGGTTATTGTGTCTATGAATCAATATCGAACATTGGGTCTAAAATGATTGGTGAATTAACTTCATATATATATAAAGGTTTGAGTGGGTTATGCAGTCAACAAGGCTCAAACTCGATACCTTGTCTGATACAACAAGTGAGATTACCATTGTGCCATATATGCACTTTGAAACTAAAGGAGAATGATATGATAAAATACCTTGCTTTAAGACTAAGAGGGAGCAATAGACGTTGATGCCCAGGCTCAACCTCAAAATCTACAACCCACAAGCCAGTAACTAATCGTTGAACTACAAGCACTGCTAGGTAAGAAGAGATACAAAGACACTTTTAGCCAAAGCCATCCCAAATATTCATTTAAAAAAGTATCACTTACAGTTTTTACAATGCCAACCTCTAATCAATAAGCAAACATACTGATTGCTACACTATGATGTCACAGGAAGTGAAAATAGTGCAAGACACCTCATTTGAACCTATTTTTGAAGACTTACCAAAGAGTTGTAGGGATTCAACTCTATGATGTCCTTTGAATTAGACAACCAAAGCTACCATCATGCCACTCCCTTGGCTAGTAAATGGGAGCCTAGGCTTCTCCAATGAAGTGGCAACTACAAGACATGGGATTGACAATGATTCAATCATACCTCCTACTAGCCCTAAAGTGTTTTTCCTAGCTATCATCATGACCTTGTCAATGTGTCACTAATGCACTAGATAGCACAGTCAAGCAACATCAAGCCGCAAAAAATGAGCGCATGCAAATATTGCACATAGATGGCACTAAAAGGATGATGCCAAAATTTTAAATTTTAAATTCAAAAAAATAAGGCCTAAGTTGCAACCTAACTTGAATGATCTTTTCAATCGTTGATGCAACAAATGTTCCTTTTCATAGATGTGTTAAGTTGCTTCATATTTCAATTTTATACTGAGCAAATATTGCACATAGATGGCACTAAAAGGATGGTGTCAAAAATTCAAATTTAAAATTCAAAAAATTAAAATGCCTAAGTTGCAACCTAATTTGAATGCTCTCTTCAATCGTTGATGCACAAATTCTCCTTTTAGTTGCTTCAGATCTCAATTTGATACTAAATTTAAATTTACAATATATTTCATAACCATTCTAAAACATGCATTCACCACAATAATATATCAAAAATAAGATAATGTGATTTAAAAGATAGCAAATATAAATGACATAAGCTAAACAAATAAATACAACAAGAAGTATAAGGTGGGTGCCTGCGGGTACCCCAATATATCAAATTTTATTCACATTTATGATCTAAATGATTGCTCATTGAGAGGTATTTACTATTTATAGTGATACCAAAACCCCAATGAGAGATTAACCTTAGACCAATATAAAGTTAACCTTAATGATAACCATGCAATAAAATAACCACAAATTACCCTTTAAGTGAGGTTATCCATAAAGGTAGATTAACCAATAACGCTAATGGTGAAATATAAAGGGTGTCCATAGGCTTATATAAATGAGGAATGCCCATAGGCTTACATAATCACATGCCTACATTCTACATAAATTACGCACATAAGCACCACACCAAACATTTGGCCTTGGTCTAAACAAGATCATATTACACAAATTTCAATAGGGGATTCCAACCTTGGTATCTCCTACATCATACTCAATGTGTTAGTCATCATGCCAAACTCACAGTTGAGAAAGAGCTTGTACCACATTCTATTTATTCATTCTTCATATGATAGTAATGAAGCAAAATGACAAACAATAGATTCAAATATGGGACCATGTTCCCCTAGAATCAATTCACTATCCAACCTACTACTACATGCATGCATGAGAAAACCATGACGCTTCCATAGAAGACAAGTCAAACAACCTCATATGGTAGAAAAACAAAAGGTAGGTCCAATTCAAATCTATAACCTCCCACTTCCAACGATAATACATACCACAATGCCACAACTATAGTTAAGCCTAATATGGATGCCTTAGATTGTTGCCATTTTCTTTTAGATCCAAATGAGAAACAACGTGCTTTATCCCTTAAAATATTTTTTGTAACAATTCAAACCCGCATTCCTCTTCATGCAACACCTTATCATACCTTACCCTAGCCACAATGATGTTTGATCTTTTTGGATGAAGGTGCACTTCTTCTTTTTAGAGAAGGAATTTGCACACCAAATTCACACCAAGCCAAAGGTGGACACAAGTGTCAAAGCACACTTTTTAAATTTAAAATGTGTTTCATTTTCTTAGTCATACATCTTTCCCATCCACTTTATTTGAACTTTTTAAATGATTTCAAACTGTAGTCTCTCCAAACTATATATCTAAAGTAGTTCTTAAAATAAGTAAATATTTTCTCTCCAATACTTTCAAAAAGGTGGATATGAAATACGATAAAAAATCCTTTTTGCCTCTTGCATGAAAATGGTTTATGAGGCATCGAGATGATATTTTTCTAAGGGTTCACAAGAAATATTGAAGGATCTTAATAGTATTTTTGCATAACCAAGTGAGGTAGCTCCATACCTACTTTGATACCATGTTGGAATTCACAATATTTCCAAAAACAAACAAAAGCAAACCATGTACTCAAATATTACACATAAAGCATAAAAGGATGAAAGAAATATAAGTGAGAGATATAAAAATTGAGGGTCCCCGTGAGCACCATAAATAATCATCGTATTATCTATGGATAAGGATCAGAACACTCTAATACAACATATGGAACGGTGAGGATATTTATACCAAAACTAGAATCCCAAATACATAAATGAGTTTAACCTAAGATGATATAACAAGAGGGCTTAAGGTTAATTACAAGTTATAATGCGGGTTTAACTACAACAAGGTTAATTGTGGTCCATAGGACTTACATAATAAAATATTACAATAATTTAAATATATTGTACAATGATTGCCCTTATACAATATTATATCATACAATGTCAACATTGGCCATAAGTTAGATTACATGTTCAATAGTGACCACTCTTACGATAGCTTGGTCTCTTTTGAGATTGTATATAGGTGAATAGCTACTCTGATACCACTAATTTAGATTGGTTTATAGCCCAAAATATTACCATTTCAAATAGAAAGAGCAATAATAAAAAGATATTATACAATAAATGTAATGTATTACCATGTATAAAAAATATAGTTATCACTTTCATTCAAATTTAGACCAAGTTCACATTGGTTGGACTTTTCAGGCTAGATCAAACCAATTTGGTTTGGTCTAGTATTTTTTAATCATTTGCAAGTTATAACTCTATAAAAATATGGAAGAATTTGAAGTTTCTATGTTTGTTACATATATTTATATTTTCACAAATATTTTGTGTTGGTATATATAAATTTTGTATATTTATATTTTTTTTTATTGTTTGAACTTTTTAAAACTAAACTAAATCCTCCTAAAAAATATGAACCTCCAAACATTTTTTGTTTTTCAAACCTACTAAACTTAACTATACCTGGTAACTTTGATAGAAAAGATGTAGAATCACTTTTATGAAGAAATATAAAGGTAGAGGTAAAGTAGTTTTTAACGTCCATGAGACCATAAGCCATATGAAACAATCCTCATAAGGGCATGTTGTTTACCCAATAGGTTTCTATTTTTGAGGGATGTGACTTCTTTTTTTCTATCCTACCTAACCTTTTAACCTACTAACAACATTCATAGAAGATACATATATTCATTGAGAATACAAAGAGATGTTGGAGAAGACAAAGTGGTTTAACTTCTAGCGGTTATAAGAAAAAGTGTGATAGTTACATAACTACCAATTGGTCATATCCCCTTGACACCAAGTATTGGTACGTATTGAAACCCTTGACATTAGTTGCTAGAAGCATAGGTAAAGGTGCTCATTGCCCAAAGTGACACTAGACTAGCACCTACTAGCTGAAGTGCCACTAGTGTTGGCACCTATTGGAAACAATAGCGCCAATGTTGGTGCCTACTCAAAATGGATTAAGTGTTGATGCTCGGCTTTTTTATGTTGGTTCCAAGCCTTGCAACTAGAATTAAAGCCTTTTGATATATATTCATATCAAAGAATTCATAATGTAGGACAATAGCTTTTACTGAATGACAAAATCCAATGCAATCAATACACTCAAAGGAATTAGGGGTCGCTTTGCACTTTGTAATATACTTGGTAATGTTATATTTTAAGGATCAACCCCACTTAAATATAGGCTACTTTACAAGAGTTAATTGACTTTATCCACTAGTACAAATACCACCATCTTATGCTTGGGATCTAGCATTAAAAATTTATTTGTTAACAAAATATTGGAAAGAAGAGGATTATTTTGATGAGTATACCTATACAATCATGAGTTGCATCAACCCCACATTATGACATCCTTAAAAAATTGACAGAGTTTACACTGTTAGAAGAACATGTTTATATAATGGTCCATAAGTTTATTTGACTATGAATAATAGACCTTGTATTTGCATTTGATTTTATGCTAAATTGTTTATGTCTATGATGATGGTTATATTACTTGTTTTGATGGAATATATAGTTATATAGATATTATGTTATGATGATTATAAGGAAATTCATCTATTTGTGACCTTGTACTTAATTATATTTATAATTTAGCAATGCATGATCTTGTTGTTTATCATGAGGTACTATGATGATAAATTTTAGGAGAGAATGGTTGAGCCTTGGATAACCCACCACCAACATATAAAATGATTTAAGTTTATGCATATAGTTGATCTCTTTATATTATTCAATGCATTTAAAATTTGATGGGTTATTTTTTATTTTTTATGCAAAGGTCAACTTCCATTCTTGTGTATTGGAAGATGACCTTTTATTTTTATAAATTGTATAATAAAAACCATTTATTTTAGAAATAATTATCCAACAAACAAGCAAAATTAAGAAAATAAATAACCTCTACTTTGGACCATCTATAGAAATATCCTTGTAATCATACTTATAAAGTCTAGGTTTGGTTAAAACTAGAATATTTGGGCTAACCAAACAGGTTTGGTATGGTATAGTCCTAGTTCATATATATTTTATAAATATTTGCCCAAAAAACATGTGCAACACTTGTCCACGACCACTGTCATCACACACACTTGGTCCATCAGTGCTTCGCTATTGTCTAGTCTAAAAACCTCTTGAGTTGTTGGCTCATACTTTCAAACCTTTGTTCATAGCCCTATAAGTCTACCCAATCAAGCCCTGAGCATTATAATTTTGTCTTGTTTTAGGATTTTATATAAGTATATAAGATTTAAACGAGATATTATTTATGAGGATATAATTGTTTGGTATTTTTTAATCACATTTTTATAAATTTAATGTTTAGGAGTCATTACTTTTTAAATAAAAACTAAATATAATTTAATTAATTCAAAAGTAAATTTATCTAGTTAAAAACTTGATTTAACCAACTTTATGTATTTCATGTATGAAATTTTAAAAATATATATAAAGGCTATGTGTATATATAAAAAAAAAAAGGTTTATATTATTTAATATAATACATAGATTACAAGTTGGTTAGGTGCTACAAGCACCACACACAAAACCAAGGATGCATGTAGCTAGAGCTAAAATCCCATAAGAGCAAGAATGCCAATAAAAAACAAAATCTCTTCCCCAACAAAGCTAAAAGAACCAGAACAAAGAAGTTCTTGGTCCACAACAGTCTAAAAAACAAATAAAGCCAACATGCTTAGTATGTGTGATCACCTCTTAAGTTCTTACAATTCCTGATTTTAATCTTTCTTATGCGAGCTAAAGAAGAATACAAAAGAAAGCCTTCATTGGCATTTTTATCTGTCATATGGTTCCTCTTCCTAGGAATGTGATGCCAATTAATCTATGTAAAATTTTTTAGGGTCTTATAGACTTGATTTAGCAATAGCCGAAGTAGAAAAGACTTGATCTCTTGTTTTCTAGAAAGAAACTATATGATCAGCTTAGAGTCCCCATAACTCTTGTTGCAAGAGTGAGACCAAATTTGTAGCCCATCAACTCAGCTACATAATTGGTGGCCTATCCTAAATTTAGGCAAAAAACAATCCTATAGTGTGGTCTTGACCATAATAATCCTCCAGCAGCAACTATTCCAAGGTTAGACTTCGAAGCCCCATCAAACAATAGAGTTGGAAAACTAAAGCACGGTCGGGGAATCAAGCTACTAGCAATAAAGGTGCTAAATAGATCTTGAATATTTTTCTTTAGGATATGTAACTCACCTCTAAAAAGACTACTCTAATTTTTTTTGTAGCTTTGAAACAACTTCTGGCATTTTCCATGATAGCATGATTTATCTTGTGTATCAATATTTCCCTTTGAGTTGATTTCCCTTCAAATATTTAATAGTTCATGTCCATCTATATATACCACATGCAATAATAAGGAATTGAAGACCACAAAAAATTAATGAGAGGCTTATATTGAAAGGAGTTGTGATACTTTTTGTTCCAAATTTTAGTATAAGACTCAAGATTTAATCTACTTCTAATGCAGACTCCAAAGTTGAGAGCAAGAGAGATCAAAATTGTAGTAGCTTCCTCACATTTGAAAAATAGTGGGTTTGATTTCACTTTCTTTAAGACATATAGAACAAATATGGAGGCCCAAAATACTTATTTTAGAGAGGTTTTCTCAAGTTAGAATTTTATTTTCTTGAACTAGCTATTGAAAATCTTTTAGTTTTGGGTTTTGGTCCCAAATGTGGTTCAAATTTTTGTCTAGAGGCTCTCTTCTCTAGAGATATGCACCAGCCTTAACTGAATAGTTGCTCTAGCAATTAATTTTGATCCACATAAAGTAGTCTTTATTGTCTAGGTCTATGGGAAGAATGCTAGTGAATTGCTTCTAGACCTGAGACAACTCCCTTTGTTGTTTTGTGTCCAACCCATGAAGTGGAATCCATTTGGCTTATCGCCTTCCCAAGTGATAAGATGGACAAGTTTGTCGATTCCAACTTGACTCATAAACTAAAAGAACTACTTAGAAATTGAAAAACATAAGGTCTTGCTACCAAGAATAGACTCATCCCAATACCTTATACTATTACCATTTCCCAAGTACCAAGAGATGTTATCCTTAATGATCTAGACCAATTTAACAATAAATGCCCAAATTTTAGAGAGGCCTAGTCTTTTATGGAGATCTTTGAGTAATAGCATGCCATGATTACCTTTACCATAGTTATGAATACGAAGTTGTTTCCAAAGCATCATTGGAGGGTTTCTTAAGTTCTAGACAAGATTATCCCTAAGAGCATCGATCATAATAGAAGTAGATCAAGTACCCAAGCTCTATTGACGTTTTTCTTTTGTCACTTGACTCCAACTAACAAGATGGAAATTATTATTGTTAGATTGCCTTCCTCCTTGGAAAATAAAGTTTCTATTTTTTTGTCAATTTCTTGGAGGATTGAGATAGGAGCATGATAAATCATAAGCAGTAGATAGGCATGCTTGAAATGATGTATTTAATCAAAACCAATCTGCCATCAAGACTACGCCATCCATTGCTATAAGTTAATATTCTCCTATAAATCTCTTCCATCAAATTAGACTAGAAATTAGAACTCTTTGGCTTGATACTCGTAGGCACTCTTATATATTTAAAGGGGTCAATTCCACCATGAGAAAACTAAAGGATTTGAGCAAAACTCCTATTTTTATCTAGGGAAGTGTTGATAGTGTAAAACCTACACTTTTTAACATTAATAACGACTCTAGAGGCATTAAGAAAGAGGTCTAGGCAACCTTTATTCCTTTGGATATTCAGCTTGGAGGCTCCCCTCATCATTATAGTATCATCAAAAAATTGTTCATGAGTAATCTCCTTGACCCCAAGAGCTTTTTTAATTCCAGTTATTTTGTTAGCCATTCTTTAAACAAAGATAGATCTACCCAAAGCTTTAGCTAAAATAATATAAATATAAAGAGATAGGGGCAACCTTGGTGTAAACCTATAAAATCTCTAAATAATATTGTTAGATAACCATTAACAATAGGAGCAACCCAAGGGTCTCTGATGCAACTAAAAATCCACTTGAAAAGAGATAAGGGAAATCCAAAAGAACTAAGCACCTAAGCCAAAAAATATAGATCCACTCTATCAAAGGCATTGGCCATGTCAAGTTTAACCATGATCCTTTTTTTTATTCTTTACTATTGGTATGTAAGGCCTCATGGACAATCATAATATTGTCATATAGTTGTTTGTTAGGGATGAAACCTCCTTGCTCGTCAGAGGTAAGTTTATCCAGATGCTTTTTAATTCTAGTGGCTATGATTTTGGTCATAAATTTATATGAAGCATTACACAAAGAAATATGCCTAAATCAACTAAAGGTTGAGGTATTCTTGAACTTTGGAATCAGAGCTAAAAAGGTAGACTTAATTGCACCAAAAAAATTACCTTTTTAACAAGCATCCTCGATCATTTAAAAATATTTGTAGCTACCAGATCAAAGAATTGGCGATAGAAAGTATTAGTGAATCCATTTGGACCAAGAGCTTTATCCTTCATAGATCCAAATACAATGTCCTTAAGTTCTTCTAGAGTGACTATCTAGCAAAGAGATTTTTTTATTTCTTCAGTTATTATCTTAGAAATGTTTTGTAGCAGCGCATCATGATTTCTATTTGTTTTTTGATAAAGGGATTCATAGTCACTAAACATAGCTTCTTTGATCTCTTAAAAAATGGAGACCTTATCACCATTTTCCAGCTAAATTTTATGAATCATATTCCTTTGATATCTTTGATGAGCCTTAATATGACATAACTTGGTGTTCAAGTCTCCTTCTTGCAGCCAAGTGATACGGCATCTGAGTCTCCAAATTTGTTCTTCTTGCATAGCTTTCACATGAAGCTAGGAGAGAATGAAATCTCTCTCAGATTTTAGTGTTTCACTAGGAGGTGTTAGCTCTAAGAGATCTTATAATTCTTCCAGGTTAATAAAGAGGAGTTGTTTAGATTTATCGGTATAATGATGCAATTTGATGTAGCTTCTAAGATCAACTTTTAGCCTAAAAATTTTGATATTTCATTTATCTTGAGCATTGTGGGAGGGGTACCAAGCTTCCCAACTATGTTCAACTTCCTATGAAAATCAATTCAAGTTAACCCAATATGGGTTATATTTCAAGAGAATGGGATTTGAAAGTTGTTACCACCATCCAAAAGGATAGGATTGTGATCAAATATTGTACTTGGATGATTTTGCTAGTTATTGAACAAAATAATGTGATAGTATCTTCCTAGACCAAGAATCTATCAATTATTTTGATAATGAAATGATTTCCTGCTATTCGACTAGTTCAAGTATAGAGGCCTTTAGAAGGCTTGATGGCTTGAAGACCAACAAAAGAAACAATATCTTTCACATACTCCCTGCAAGGATCTCTAATACTGGAGCTACCTCCTTTTTTAGAGAGGAAGAGCACCAAATTAAAATCTCTAGCTATGATCAAATTGCTTGGCTTACTTTATTCAATTTAGGAAAGAATTAAAAGCCAACTTTGCTTCTTGCCAATTGGGGTGTTAGGGGCATACGCATTCAAATAGGTGAAAGAGAAACCTCCAGCATCAAAAATAAGATAAAATCAGTGTTCGCTTTTTTTACCACCTATTTTGGATAAAATGCTTATGTCCCATGTTGTAATAAGTCCATCAAATGCTCCTCAAATACAAATAATATCATGCTTTAGATGCACTTTTTTATCTAACTTTGTTTTTTGAATTCCTGTTAAACAAGGGCAAAGGTCCTTTAGCAGACCCTTGAGGTAGGTTTTCTTAAGGGCTCCACCAAGCCTCTACAATTCCATGAGAGCATCATCATTTTTTGGTGGGTTTCTTCCCTTTGAAGAGACACTCCAATATAGATTGAGTCTTAACTACAACATTTTTTTTTCTTATTCCATTCTTATTTCTTGGTTAGACTTCTCGCCCAGCTTAGAAGAGGATCGGGTTATAATAGGCTCAAAGTAGGATCTAAGGAGTATTATGTCTTCCCCTAGTTTAATTTGGCTTTCTTTGGTAATTTCCTCAATAGGTTCTTCACTCCTCCTTTCCTGTAGAACCTAATCTACCAATTCTGTATCAAGAGAGGCTTGCTCATGGTTTTCTTCTTCGTGTTCAAAGTCAACCTGAAGATATTTTTCATGATCATACCTATTAAAATTTTTAAGGGGTTTGGAGTTAGTAGGTCTAAGCTTTCAGCTTCTAGCTTTTCTATTCCTCTTCTTGGTTTGTGCTTAATGAAAGCCTTCATTATCAGCCTAATCCTTTTTATTTTGTGGTTTTTGGTTAACTGGGCAATCTATGCCAAGATAGGCATTTGAAAGGTAAATGCTCATAATCTAAAACCTGTGTGTGAATCCTATCCAGAATCTTAATCCCAATAGCTTTAGGTAAGACATTTTTCAAATCAACTTGAACACAAATATGAGCATAGGAAGCATTTAGACTTTTGGGAGGAATCCAATCGATAAACTTGCCAATATTATTCCTAATGAGTTCTAGAGAGGGTTTATTCCAAAGATAAAGAGGGATAAAGGATAATCTTACCCAAACAGAAACTTCCTTAGGCACATCTACTTGAGGATCAAAGCGGGTTGTCAAGAAGTTAAAAAATAAGGTGCTTGAACCCATAAACCATGATCCTCCTTGAAATATAGCATCATGTTCTTCTTTGGATTCTAGGATGACCATGAAGTATCCTCTTCCACAGAGTAGGAGTTCATAACTAGAGATCTTAGACCCCAGGCTATAGATATCCACTTTTCTAGAGCAGTTAGGCTTGGTCATATTTTGATGAACCTTCCAACCAAGACGCATTTAGACAAGGTAGCAACATAATGTAGAAAAAAAATTGGGGGTACTTCAATCATAGGTGTAGAGCCCAACTTAGGAACAAAGGCATTAGAGTTCAAAGAAGAAACAGGTTGCAAGAGACTAAAGCCAATAAAACTAAAGTTTACTTTTGAAGGCAACTTACTCTTGAGAAGATTGATGTCCACCTAATCCAACACCAAAGGAGAAGAGCCAAAAAAAGAAGACATAGAAAGGAGGAAAGGAGAAGCAACAATACTTCCCACCATGGCAGAAGTCACAACATGCACAAAGCAATGACAAATAATTATGGTCTAGGGATCAAATCGTTGCACGATATTTTTAGATATTTGGTTTATTCTTTAGCAGATAACAATGCTCAATTATTTGACAATGGAGAATTCTCAGATTATGTAGAGGGATGAATCGCCAAAAGATGAAGGAAATTTATCGTCGACCAAAACCCTAAAAGAAACATATTTTGTTGTTGCCCTTAAAATCGCACTTACATAATCGTTAGTTTGAAGCTCCATGTATCGATCTACTATCACCACAAATTTACAACCAAATAACCATAAAAACAAAGTTTAAATATCAAAAACTTAAAAACAATTTATCCAAACTCTTTCCTCTAAAACATCAATCTCATAAATCTTTGATATTAATCCCCATAGTAAAGTTCTTCAATTACCTTACCTTAAAAGAACATGAACTCCTCTACCCCACCTTAAACTTTATTATTTACCTAAGATAAAAAATGTTTACATTAAAAAAAATCTAACCCTAAATGATAATTATATATATATATATATATATATATATATATATATATATTAAATATACTTTACATATTTTATATATAATATATTATATTAAGTTTTAGTATTTTTTTCTAACCCAAACTATTTTAAAACAGAACTTAACTTTCAAATTTTCTTGGACTTCAGAACCACAAATCAAATCGAACATGGTAACTATGCTACCAATGACCTTTGCATACAATACAACTGCGAGCAGTGTCCTTTCATTCAAGAAGAGAGTGTCTTCTTTAGGAAGGAGATAGAGTATCTGGATCCAGAACACTCATTTCAATCCATAAGGGAATAAATATTCAACTCCAACATGACACGAAGATTGTGATGAATGGCTTCAGACCAGAGGTGGTGCCCATGTACAACACTCTGGTAAGCGAGTTTGCAGCTTTTGATGAATAGTTTTTGTCTGTTTTGCCATCCACTCAGCCCAACAACAGACAGTCCATTCGGCCATGTCGCACAATGGAGGGCTAGCCCTGAAAAACATCCTTGAGTCCCTAGGAAGATTTCGATGGAAGATGGATTATTAGTTTATAGGAATGATTATGTTTTTGGGTTCTTATAAAAAGATTTAGGTCTAAAGTATTATAAATGGAGGTCACACGTTTTCAAAAATTTTGTTTTATTTTAAAAATTATTTTGTGAAAAACTAGTAATGGTATGTTTTTTTGGGTTTTATTTAAAAGATTTAAATTCAAAAACTCATGTTTTATTTTAAAAATTATTTTGTGGAGAAACAGTAATGGTATGTTTTTGGGTTTTTATGCAAGAGACCCAAATTCAAATCTCCTTAGGAAGAAATTAAGGTCCCTTTCAAAAATACTATACAAGGGTTTTAAAAACTCTTGTTTTACCTTTAAAATTGTAAGTGTTGTGAAGGATATCACTGTGGCGTGTCTTTGGTTTTCATAAAGAAATTGAGGCCCCTTTCAAAAACTTATGTTTTACCGTAACATTCTAAGTGTCGTGAAGGATATTGTAGTGGTATGTCTTTAAATTTTCATCCAAAAAACTCAAGTTCAAACCTTGCTACAAGAAGACCGAAACTAAGTTTAAAAACCCGTTTAAAAAACTAGTGTTTTTACCTTAAAATTTTTACCAAAACCTTGCTACAAAAAGACCAAAACCAAGTATATTACCTTAAAATTTTTACCCGAACCTTGCTACAAAAAGACCAAAACCAAGTTTAAATACCCGTCTTTAAAAAAAAAAAAAACTCATGTTTTTACCTTAAAAAGTTTACCCAAAAAAAAAAGTTAATAGATTTGTAATTTAAAAATGTTCACAAAAAAAGAAATAGGTCAGTTGGTAGCAGCCAAGTGCTTGCCAATAAACTACCTTATATCAAGTGAGGTTCCATTAAGAATTATAAAAATTCAACCAAGCTTTTAAAATATTTATATAATCCATTAGCTTTATATATATATCATTGAATAGATAAAAATATTTATATAATAGAATGTTTTATTTATTTTTATTTTTATTTCGTTTTAATAATGTTCAATATGTGATGTAATGTATATTCTTCCTCAGTGGATATATAGACTACTACACTGGGTGATTTGAGGCTCAATTTAGCCAATACGTGGGTCATTTAGTACTCTAAGGCTGAATTCCTATGCCATTGGATAGTTGTGGCTCGTGTGAGGGAACACTTAAAATCTTTTATTGGTTGAATCTTAGCTGAGAAAACTTGTGGAACTAGTAGAATCATTAATAAAGGCAATATGAATATGCTATTGCATTGTATATTAAAGAGTATATGCCTGATGTGTACAAAATAAAATTGATTGAGTTTCAAATTAGTTATGTCTAAAGGCAATAAATGTCAAAGAAAACCATCTTCATAATGTTGTTTTTTTGGCCTAGACATGCTGGTTTTTATCACTGATATTATTTAGTTCATACCTTAAAAATGTGGTGAAGAGATATGCTGGTTTTTATTATTTTATTTCATACAGAAGTGTGGTAAAGATTGTTGGAAGCAATTATTTTTAATTTTTTTTATTTTAAATAAAATTAATAATTATAATAAATAAATTATTAATAATGTTAATATGAGACGGCCTTTAGACCCATATTTTTTTATAAGAAATTAATACCTCAAAACCAAGTGAACAATAAGTGGATTGTTATCGTTCTCCTTGGTGTAATTAAAATCTTAACTATTTCAAATGTTATAGTGAGTGAACCACAAAATAATTCGAAAGAAATATATATTAAAATACTTTGAAAAGATCGAGCTGAGCGAAATTAGTTATGTAGTTTACAAGAGTTTGATTTGGTAACTATGTTAAAAGAATTAGAGTTTTAGGTTATTTTTTAAAAGATTTAGATTTAAATTATGGTATATTTAAAAAGAATAGATTTATTGGTAGTGGTTTAATGTTTGTTAATTGGTTGTTTTAGTTTGATTTCTTAGAAAGTCAGGCTACCGTTGACGTTAGTAATAAAGTCCGAGTTAAATATTGTATCCTATCAGACCATATCGAATAAAAGTGTTACTGATTTCTGAAAAAACATAATAAAGTCTGAGATATGGTATCCCACCAAACCATATCGAACAAAAGTGTTACTGATTTCCTTAAAAAACTACGTTAAGTTTTATTGGTAGTGGTTTAATGTTTGTTAATTGGTTGTTTTAGTTTGATTTCTTTGAAAGTCAGGCTACCGTTGACGTTAGTAACAAAGTCCGAGTTATCCTACCAGACCATATCGAATATAAGTGTTACTGATTTCTGAAAAAACATAATAAAGTCTGATATATGATATCCCACCAAACCATATCGAACAAAAGTGTTACTGATTTCCTTAAAAAACTACGTTAAGTGTGGTCTACCAGCAAAAACGCCACTTACATTATCAGTGATGTGACCCAGGTTCAATCTCCATTTACGAATATGATCTCAAGAGAACAATAAACATAAAATATTATTTTATTATAAAAAACAGTTCTCGACAAAAAAAACGAATATGAAGAAAACAATAAACATAAAATATAATATTATTGTAATATTTTTTTTTTAATATATGAAAATGAGAATAAAAAATTAACTAATAACAACTAACAACATTTAACAAAAATATAACTTATCTTTTTAACTTTCAATACATTGACCATAAATTCTGACTGAACCCACATCCACGAAGAGAAGCAATAGGTCAAAATAATTTTTGAAAAGGAAAAAAAACTATAATGCATTTACACTGAGAAAGAATACCTTTCTTTTAGAGAAAGGAAATGTATGAGTGGGCAATAGTGAAGTTGACACATAAAGCTTATTATATATTTATATAGGATGTATATTAATAATATTATATATTTTAAATAAGCATGTTTAATAGTAAAGATTTTGATATATGCTATAAATTAATAATATTATATTTTAAATAAGTATATTTAATAGTAAAGATTTTGATATTTTAAATAAAAATGTAAAATTTTAATTAAAAAATAATAAATATAATTTTAATAATTAAAATATAAAAATAATAGATAATATTATTTTATATAATTAATTATAAAAATAAAAAATTATTTTTCTTTCTCTTTTTAAGATCACTTATAACATTTAATAAACAACTAATCCTTATCCTTATTTATATTAAGGACCCAAGAAGATGCTTTATATACAGACATGCATCTATATTTGATGCTCAATCTCCATAGAATATCTGGAGAAATTTTCTTTTCTTTTGGTTAGAACTGTCAAAATTGAATTGCAGAAATTAGCATTCATTTAATTTTAAACTATCAAGCCTTTCTCTTCATTCTTCATTTAAGTGAAGTTTCAATTAGAAAAAATTCTGGTTTAAGCCTTCAGGTCCTTGACAGATCTTTTCTCAAACTTTCCTCCTTAAGGATTTAAATGCTAGAGACGAAAGTCGCTCAATCGAGATGCGATGCCGAAAATCGCACGCTTGTTGCGGCGATCCTAGGAGTCGCTCAAAGATGGAGCGAGAATGGGAGACCACTGACGCAGGTTCGTCGCCGATGACGTTCGCTCGCAGAAGAAGGAGAACCGGGTTCGATCGCCAAGTGTAGCGAGACACAGCACGCCGGAGTTCGTCAGCTATAAAGGAGGATCCAAATATCGTTCGAAAAATGTGCGATTTTGGGAATCGCTCGGCTAGCGGAGCGAGACGGAGTAGTTAAGAAGGTTTAATATTTATAAGTCCCCACACTTTGCTTTGCCTGAAATTAGATTGTTCTGGCCTCGGAGTCGCTACGACAAAGGGACAAGCCTGCTGGTCGCTCAAACATACAGCGATGCTAAGAATCGCTTGGGAGTGGGAGCGACACACATTCTCACTCAACGAAACAGCGATTCTTAGAATGGCTTTTGAGAGGGAGCGAGGTCCGCTCTTGAGGAGGGAGACACTAATAAAAAGAATGCTAAACTTAGCACAGAAACTTTGATTTTCTTATTTAATAAGGAAACAATATTACAACTCTTCCTCCATTGAGTGATTACAAACGTCTTCAATATTGCAGGATAAACACAACGGTACTAAAGAGTTCCCGAATCTGCGGTTCGGTACTGCAAACTTCTCTGTCGCTGTTCTTCTGCACTCTCTATTCTCTCCGCTCTTCTGCTCCTTCTGCCGCTCTCAGTTGCTGCTTTTCTGCGGCTGTTCTTCCACCCACACTCCAAAATGATGAATTCATCGGTCTTTATAGCTAGAAACATTGGGCGGGAAAAGACTCAATTACCCACACGCGTGAAATAACTGCAACCAAAACTGCGGTGGTACGAGCTGACTGGTGTCAAATCAAAACACCTGCTTTAGATTTCTCGTTGCTCTTGCTGAGCGAAGACCAGTCTCGCTCAGTAGTTGAGCGATTCCTGGTCTCGCTGCAGCAAGCAAGCGATTCCAAGAATCGCTCGTCTCCGGAGCGATCTTCGGCAGACTGTGGAATCGGGTTTAGTTTTCTAACACCTTCATTTAAACCTGATTTCACAGAGACTTTGATGCCCAACGTTTCACGCAATTTGTTGAAGTCCTCCTCCTTCAAAGGTTTTGTGAATATGTTAGCTACCTACTCTTTGACCTGCAAAACAATAGCTGCACTTCGTCTAACTTCACCAGCTCTCTAATGAAGTGATACCTGATGTCAATGTGTTTCGTCTAGCCATGAAACACTAGATCCTTTGACAATGTTATGGCATAATTGTTGTCACAGAAAATTGTTGTCGCCCCTTCCGATGGATGATTCAGTTCATCCAAAATCCTTCGCAGCCATACTGCCTGACATGCGACTAACGTGGCGGTAACATATTCGGCCTCAGTAGTGGATAATGCAACGATCGGTTGCTTCTTGGACGACCATGACACTGCTTTCGATCCGAGATGGAAAGCATACCCGAAAGTGCTCTTTCGATCATCAGTGCTGCCAACCCAATCACTATTGGTGTAGCCCACCAGTTCTAGCTGGTCTTTTCTGGCATAGAATATTCCATTGTTCCTCGTCCCATTGACATACCACAAAATCCGTTTGCTTGCTTGCCAGTGCATGTCCTTCGGAGTCTACATAAATCTGCTGATCAAGCTTACTCCAAACATCAGATCTTGTCGAGTTGCAGTCAGATACATCAGACTGCCAACTAGCCTCTTGTACAGAGTTGGATCAACATTTTTGCTGGAATCCAACTTGCTCAGCTTCAGACCTATGGCAATAGGTGTGATGGCAGGTTTGTTGTCCTCCATCTTAAACTGCTTCAGGACATCCTTCGCATACTTACCCTGAGAAATGAAGATGCCATCTCTTGATTGGTCAACTTTGATGCCGAGAAAGTACTTCATTAGTCCTAAGTTTGTCATCTCAAACTCCTTCTTCATGGCTATTCTGAAATGGTCGAATAGTATATCACTGTTGCCAGTATAAATCATATCATCCACATACAAGCAGATGATTATCTCCCTTGCTTCATTTATCTTTAGGTACAGGGTGTGCTCATATGGGCATTTAACAAACCCATTCTCCTAAAAATAGCCATCAATCCGGCTATACCATGCCCTGGGTACCTGCTTCAACCCATGTAGGGTCTTCTTTAGCTTTAGGACCTTGCCTTCTTGCCCTTGCAATTCATAACATTGTGGTTGGTCTATGTAGACTTCCTCTTCCAACACACCATTGAGGATTGCTGACTTGACGTCCATCTGGTAAACACTCCAGCCCTTCTGAGCTGCCAGTGCCAGGATCATCTTGATTGTGTCAAGTCAGGCTATAGGTGCATACACCTCATGGTAGTCAATCCCTAACTTCAGCCTTTCACCACCAATCTGGTCTTATGTCGATCAACCTCACCTTGGGCATTAAACTTCATTTTATAAACCCACTTGACCCCATTGGTCTTCTTCCCTGCTAGGAGATTCGTCAACTGCCATGTCTCGTTCTTCTCTATGGTCTCTATCTCCTCATCCATCGCCTTCACCCATTTGTGATTTTGACTTGCTTCTTCAAATGAAATTGGATCACACTCAAAAAAATAAAGCAAAAATCATAATGTTCTTCATCTTCTTTATTTTGGGTTACCTTATAAATGTCTTGCAAGCTCCTCATCTTCGCGGGTGTCCTCAAGTTGGGAATCCTGCTTACAAGCAGAGGAGACTGAGATGGTGAGGTCATGTTGTTACTAGCACCAATACTATTGCTTGAGGCTATAGGTGGTTGCAGACTATTTTCCTCCAAGTCCATAGATTCAATAACTACTGGCTCTGGCTAGCCAGTTTTCGATTTCCAGTTCCAGACTTCATCTTCCAGGAACTTCACGTCTCTGCTGATGACAAGCTTTTTTGTCATAGAATTATACAATCGATACTTTTTCACTTGTTCACTATACCCTGTGAAGATACACTTCTTTGCTTTGTCATTCAGCTTTTGCCTCTTCTCATCTGGAATATGTGCATATGCTATGCACCCAAAAACCCTCAAATGATCTACACTCGGCTTCTGATTGCTCCAAGCCTCCTAAGGAATCTTGTCCTTCACTTTCTTGGTGGGACATATGTTTAGCAAATAGACTACACAGGCTACAGCTTCTACCCAAAACTTATGCGGTAAACCTTTCGCCTTCAGCATACTCTATGCCATCTCCATAATGGTTTTGTTCTTCCTCTCAGCTACACCGTTCTGTTGTGATGTGTATCTGGTAGTGAGATGTCTATGAATTCCATTTTGCTTGCAAAAGTTGTGGAATTCGTTGGATATGTATTCACCTCCTTCATCAGTTCTGAGAGTCTTCACCTGGTAATCGCTCTATTTCTCCACCAGAGCTTTGAACTCCTTGAATTTGGCAAATGCTTTGGACTTCTGCTTGATGGGATAAACCCATGTCTTTCGACTGAAGTCATCAATGAAGATCAGGAAGTATTTATTGCCGAAAAAAGTGATGGTCTACATCGGATCGTAAATGTCTAAGTGCACCAGCTCTAATGGTTGTGATGCTCTCCAAGACTGCCCTGAAGGGAACGAATCCCTGTGTTGTTTGTCGACTAAGCAACCCTCACAAACCTGATTTGGTTGCTCAATAAGGGGTAAACCCTTCACCATCTACTTTTTGTGCAGTAGATTTAGGCCACTAAAACTCAGGTGACCGCATTTGAGATGCCACAGCCATGTAGCATCTTTCATAACTACCCTCAAAAACATAAACAATTCATTCTGAAACTGTAGTGAAAAAAAATTGTTTTTCATCATGGACACAGTTGCAATTTTCCCATGCTCTCTGTCTCTGATGGTGCAGACTCCATCCTTGAACTGAACAGTGTGCCCCTTCTGCACAAGTTGTCCAACACTCAGCAAGTTGTGCTTTAGACCAAGCACATAGTACACATTAGTAAATTTCTTCCTTTCATCATGCCTGGTGCAAATGAGGATTTTTTCTTTTTCCATCATAGGAACTTTATTGTTGTTCCCCATTTTTACCTCAGACTGGATTGTTTCATCCAATTGTGAGAACATATTCTTGTTCCCATTCATGTGGTTGCTGCACCCACTGTCGAGATACCAGACTTTCTTTTGGCTCTCCTTCTCAATATTGTAAGTTAGCAACATGTTCCCACATGCATCTCTATCTTCGGCATTTCCAACGTCATTTGTATAGTGGGCTTGCTGTTCGTTCTCCTTGGCCATCCTTTTTCTACATTCGAAGATGTAATGACCAAACTTTTTGCAGTAATAGCATTGGATCTTTGATTTGTCCTTCTGACAAGATCCACCTTTCTTATTTTGCTACTGCCTCTTCCTCCTTGCTAATGGAAGTTGCAATTGGTCTCTTCGTAATTTGATTTTGACCTTCCTCCTTGCTTGTTGCCTTTCCCACGCCTACCTCTGCCTCTTCCTCCTTGAGAACTAGGGGCATTTTGGTGGGATTCTCCTCTGCTACTGATTCAAAATGAGACTTGCACTTTGAATGTCTGCTCCAACGAGGACTGAGTTGAGCAGCTCAGCCTCTGCTCATGTGTTTGCAAATATCCCATGATCTCTTCTATCGAGTCGGTTGTTAGATCCCTCGATTCCTCAATCGCTATCACAACTGAGTCAAACTTTGTGGGCAGGCTTCTTAGAATCTTCTCCATAATTCTCTGGTTCTGCACGATCTCTCTATTCAACCATATCTGGTTGATGACATCTGTTGTACGGGTGAAGAATTCGCTCATGGACTTTGACTCGTTCATCTGTAGATTCTCAAACTCCCTCCTGAACATCTATAGCTTCACCAACTTCACCTTGTTGGTGCTCTGATAGGAATTGGCTAAGGTTTCTCAGGCTTGCTTTGCCTTGGTTGTTGCAATTTGCAAGAAAATTGTCTCCTCAACCGCCTGCATGATGTAAAACAGTGCCTTTTGATCCTTCTTTGTGTTTTCCTTTAACAAGTCCTTATCGGCTTGGGAGAGGGCGACCAGTGCTGGTGCATCTGTCGGTTCTAGATAACCATTCTCGACCAAGTCCCAAAGCTCCTAAGACCCAAACATAATCTTCATCTGGATGCTATGGTTGTTGCCTATTGACTTCTTACTAAAGGTGCTCAACCATTTGAACTCTAAATATTGTGTAATCAGCCTTGACAATCTAAGTTTGTAACAAAATATAGTTCTCATTGAATTTTTTTACATACAGCATGGTAAAAGAAATAGTTAATTTATGCATATGTTACAGTATTAACTCAAAACCACTTAAAAATCAAGATTTTGTAGAGAATTATAAAATAAAAATTATTTACACTCATTGTTTATTAGATTTATTGGAATAAGAAGCTTATGTATATTGTAAAGAAAATAAATTAAATAATAAACATTAAAGAAAATAAAACAATAATATATATCACCCAAGTGTTGTAGGTGAATTGGAGAGGAGAGTGCAATCCTCCAAGGTAGGTCCCAGGTTCGAATCTCCACCCTACGAAAAAGTTGAATTGGGTAACTAAAATCCAATTGATAATGTTGGTGTGGGCAGGGCCGAGTGCGACCCTCGGGTGACTTTGACAGTGTAGAACCCCCTGTTCGTGGTCTCTCAGACCAAGGCGGCCCCACAAGGGGTTTTTTGCTTAAAAAAAAAACAATAATATATTGTATTATATGAACCTTACAATTAAAAAAAGGTTAAAGTTCTAATCTTAGAGCTAAAAAAAATTTAAAGTTTTAATCTAAACCTTAAATTTAAAAAAGTTCAAAATTCTAATCTATAGAGTCTGTCCTTTTCTTTAATATCAACATTATTCCATTTAAGCATAACATTGTTTATATAACCTTAACTAAAAATTTACTTTCCTTTGCTTTTCCTTTGTATTCATGTTACAGATATTTTTAAGAACAAGAAATAATTATGATCACTTGTGATAGTGACTATAAGATAGTTATTTGTACAAGTAAATTTTTTTCTTTTTTTTATTGTATAGGAGAGTTGGTCATAATCACACATTTTTTTAGTAATTGATAAGTGTAGGTTTCAAACCATAGGGGTTGCTTCCACCAAATTTATTCTACTTTGTTATTTTATTATTGTTGATCGGACATGAAGGAAACCACCGGTCACTCGAGATTTGTATCAAGCATGAAGGGAACAATTGATCGCTCGATATTTGTATCGTCATCGTCGGTCTGCTACGCACCCATAGGCTACCCTTGTTGCACACTCACAGGCTGCCCCCGAGGTTTGAACTTGGATGTCTTCTTGGTAAATGTATTGTAGACAAGCACTTACCAATCCACCTAGCCTTCCAGTGCTAGTAAATTCTCTTCATATTGCAAGTCTAACAAAGCATAGATGTGTGTGTTAGGATTCACTATATAAACAAAAATAATTCTTAAAGCAAGCAACTTAATCAATAACAACATAAACTATTAAACCATCACAGAAGAAGAACATAAACATGCAAGACAAGATAAAACATAGCATATAATGTGGTTCACCCAGTGTGGGTTACATCCACCAAGAAACACCAGTTCTTTGTATTAGCACCGATACAATCTTTGAAGGGAAAAATCCTGCAACAAAATCAGTTGTAAATTCCTTTTCAAAACACTAGAATCTCCACACAATTACTCTAACAGTAATTCAACATGCAAACACCCTTGCATCAAGCTCTACACTAAGCTTACTGCTCTCTCTATAGGAGATACACAATCCTATGCACTTCCCATAAAAAAGATACAATCCTCTCTATCGGAGGTATTACATAAATAGGGAAACCCAGTTACATGCATGCTAAAACAAGCATCCTATAATTAACTCAATCCCCACTTAAGGCCTACTTCAAACTTAGAAAGTTTACAATTAGAAAAAAACTTAATTTTATCCAATCCTAAAATTAACTTTTCCTTATTCCTTTTACAATTAGAAAAAGCTTCATTTTAGTCAATCTTAATTTTTTTTTTCTTTCTTTATATCCTAAAATTAACTTTTCCTTATTCCTTTTACAATTAGAAAAAGCTTCATTTTAGTCAATCTTAATTTTTTTTTCTTTCTTTATACAATTAGAAAAAACTTAATTTTAGCCAATCCTAAACTTTTCTTTTTCTTTTTTCCACCTCTAGTTCGGAATTTGTCATCTATAGTCTAGTTAAGGAACAAAAAATTGTTTTATCAATATTTAGCCGAAATCAAACTCCACAACCTAACAATCTCCCACTTGGAGACTGATCCACAACAACTCTACCATTGTTGCATCTACTCAAGAATATCTTCAAGCCAAACAAGGAATATCAACTCCTCCATATTGTTGTAACCATGCTTTGAACCGTCACATGTGTCATCCACGCACTTTTCCTATGATCAAAAAGCAACACACAATCTTACCTACCTTAAATCCATGATATTTCAACATCTCTACGATCACCCATGCATCATGATGATACAACCATCACCATCGTGACAAGATCTACATACCATGTCTGCCCCCATAGCATGCTCACACATAATGCGACTTGCCATAGTCGCATCATGTGATCTATATCATAATCATGCATCAATATCAGTGTCATGTCCATCCCCCTGGGCATACCTCTTACTCACAACTCCCACTGCTTGGCCAATCTTTGGTCTTCTGCAGTCAATATCAATACAATATTTAGAAGAAAGTATCAAAGCCTCTTGAAACATGTCACCTACTATGTTTGCTTCTGATCTTCCTCCTCCATCTCCATTCCGAGACCAACAATATTTCTTCAAATGTTCCTTCTTACCGCAATGCCAGCACTCCATCTTTCCTTTGGACTTGGATCCATTCTCTCCATGGTTCACCAAACTCATTCTTTTTTCTTTATATTTTTCTCTTATAATTAAAGCCACACCAGATGATTCAACCGTGCTCTTTCATCGCATCTCATCACTAAGGACTACACTAACCACATTTTCAAAATCAAGAGTATGAGAAACCGAATTGCTAATTGCCATAACCAAGCTCTCCCAACTTTCTGATAATAAGCATAAGAACATAATGTCTTTCATATCTTCCTCAATTTTAATCTTAACCGAGGCTAACTGACTAACAACCGTATTGAAATTATTTAAATGACTAACTATAGATCCACCTTCTGACATTGTAAAGATGTTTTAGTAGAAAAACTTTATTTGAAGTCGAGGGATTTTCATACAACCTTTTTAGTGTGTCCATAAGATCTTTCGTAGTCTTCTCCTATGAAATATTGAATGTCACTGAAGTTGCAAGGCACAACCGGATAGTACCCAATGCCTTCTTTTCTAGAAGAGCCTACTCCTCATCTGACTTGTTTGACGGTTTCTTCGCTTTACCTTCCACAGGTAGATAGAGATTTTTCTTATACAAATAATCCTTCATTTGCATATTGATGAAGCACTGAATTGCCACATTCAAAGACTTCTTTTGAATACTTTTAAGACTCATTTGGCATTATTTGTGATGTGGATTCATGTTAATTTTGGATAATTATGCATTATGTAGTAATATTTGCATGAGAAATAGGAAACTGCAAATACTCTGTTTTTACTGCTTTATTCATGTTTTTGCTGAAATTTGATTATAATTCTGCATTAATTAGGATATTATTCTCTTTAGGCAATTTGTGTATAAGGTTTATAGTCTTCCACAATGTATTCCACCGTTATGCACCTGTTTAAATTAACTGTTAGCGCCAAAAAGTTGTCAGGATGAAAACTGTGCGAGGATAGACTGGACTTTGTCATACAAATTCCAGCCAACTGTATTTCTACAAAGCATGGCATGGAATTTGTCCGCCCCAACTCAAATCAAGGATGGAACTAGTCTCCTGGGTGTCCAAAGAAGCCATATCTGCCGCTACAACCAGTCATACAAACCTTTGAAGACAACACAACAGTTTTCCTATTCTGTTGCTCGATATTTCGGAACAACTCCGAAATGAGCGCAAACAGTCTAAACTGCTCAAATATGTTGTTGAAAGAAGGATAAAATGGTGGTTGAGCTATTTCAAGAGATACCTTATCCAAATCTACATATGTTCCTCACTTGGGAATGCTCCAACACTACAAGAGGATAAGGATTGAAGGGTTCAAACCCTGGATTCAAGAGAAGACCTGGACTAAAACTGTTGTAACAAACCTAAATTATAGCTATAAACCTTATCTGCAAGATGTTTTGTTTAGAATAAATAAGTGCTCCCATTTGGTTGAGCAATATAGAGGAGAAGAAGTAGAAAATAGGTGTGAGTAGCATAAATCAGATTTTTTGTAATTTGTTGCAGTAATTCAGTATTATGCAGGTTTTCCCTGCATTACTGTAATGTTGTTTTGATGAAATAAAAGAGTGCATCATTATTCATGTCTTATTCTGAGTTAAGTGTGAATAGTTAGTCAGCTTAGAAAGGTTTTACTTGCCTCCTTTGGTGCTGGAAGCAAGGGCCACTTCCAGGCCCAGGGGAGGACTTTTCTTCTGGCAGAATTTTGCTTATTTTGGTTGCAGCAAGACAGCAGGAAATTGACAGGTTCTATAATTTTCTTAGGTTATTGCATAGATCAAATATTTCTTTCTATTTTTAACACATTTCAGATTTGCAACATTTCCAGAATTTCTATTGACATTAGGTTTTGCAATTATAAACATTTCAATTCTGTTATCTTTCCTGCAAAATGTGTGATGATTTCATTAGGAATTCGATTTACTTTCAGCCATTTCAATTTGTAATTCTTAGTCTTCAGTAGTATAGCTTTGCTTTTCTGTAGTAAGAGTGGATTTTCTTTATTTCCATGCATTTTTCTTTAGTTTTTCATAACTTAGGATCATTTATGTTTCTGTCACAGGCAGTATTTTAGCATTTTTAGTACATTCATAGGAAAACCAAACACCCCAATACTAATTGTCCCATCAATAAGAGCTATGAACTAAAGGATCTGAATAACAGTCTGTTATACCCTACTCTCGCATACAACCATGGACACCGCCCTGGATTTGACACATATTGATTAAATGGTGAAGGATTAGATGACACTCATCATTTTTGGCGTCGTTGTCGGGGATCTATAGGTGTTGTTAGTAAAGGTTTAACAGTCCAGAGACTATCCTGTTTTAGGTCACGGTCTTTGCGAAACTGAGATTAAGATGCTTTAGTACATAAGCATGAATGAACAGGCCTAGAGACGAAAGAGGAAGGTTTGTTAGTAGTAGGTCATTCCCAGGAGGGCGATCTTCAAACAAGTGAAGAACTGCCTATGTATGATTACCCTGAAAGATTAAAAAGAGAATCATCTTCTTCAACAGTTGAGCCAACTCAAGAACCTGTTGAAGGGGAAATTCATGAAAGACCTAGAGAAAGGACTCCTGACCCATTAGAACTAGCCGAACAAATCAAACCTGAACCAGAGCAAGAAATACCAATAGTACAGGTTGAACAAGACAATATGGCGGTCCAACCTACTGCTAGGACTTTTGAGTACCCTATACAATTAGCCGCTGGTCAGCCAGGGGCTATGAAAACTATTTCTCCCTTAGTATTACCAATCTTCAGAGGGACAGTTTCTGAAGATCCTGACCAATTCCTGTTTGAATTTAAGATCTTGTGTCAAACTTATGATTATATTATTGATAATCAAAAATTGAAGTTGTTTCCTTCTACTCTTAAGGATGCAGCATTACGATGGTTCATGAGTCTGGACTCAGATTCTATTCACACTTGGGCAGAAATGGAAACTGCATTCTTAGACAAGTATCAGGAATACTGTAGGGTACGTAATAGGAAGGATGAGTTGTTTCGGATTAGGCAAGAAGAAGATGAAAGTTTGGAAGATTATCTTGATCGATTTGCTTTCATTCAAAAATGAGTTGGTGGTATAGACGAAGATGTGTTAAAAGCTATCTTTTTGAGAGGACTAACAGATGAGTCTAAGGAAGTATTGGATATAATGGGAAAAGGAGATGTTTATCAAATTGATTTTGATGACATTATGGAGCTATGTAGAAATTATTCTCGAACTAGGCATAGAAGGAAGAAGAAGAATCCTACTAATGTGGATACCAAGGAATTAATGGAAGAGTTAGCCAATATGAAGACTGACATTCTGGTTCAACTAAATTTTGCATTTGGGGAACGACTTCCAAAAGGCAATTCTTCATCACCTTTATCCATCTATTGTCCTAGGTGCAGGAATAAGCATGCCCTACAAGATTGTCCATTAGACAAAACTACAATATCAGCCATTTGTGGTATTTGTTCAAAGGGACATACAACTGATAAATGTCACTTTTTGCCCCATCTGAAGAATGTTTTAGAAACCCAAGCTGAGGAAATTAATGTGATAGGACAGAGACCGGGAGGAAATTTTGCAAATACTCCTCATTGGGGACAAAATCCTTGGAACATGCCTTGGGGATACACAGAACCTCCTTTGCAACCCTGGCAACATTCTTGGACAGCTCCTCAAGACTGGTCACATTCCAATTGGAATCAACCATGGCCTTCAAATAGTCAACCTTGGGTACAAAATCAACAAGGACAAAGGTGGGGACAACAATATCCATCTCAACAACGGTATCAAGCACCAAACCAACAATTTTTTCCAGCTCCTAATCAAAATTTCTAGGGAAGAAACCAACCACCACAAACACAACCAGTCAAGCAACCTCCACTCCCAGCTCAGCCTGTTGCTAACCCAAATAATAACAGACCTGGAGCTCCTATTTATGGAGCTGGGTCTGAGGAGTCTACTATTGTAGTCCATGTTCTTGATTGTAGTAACATCTAGTTAAGATTAGGGAGGGTTTTACCCGACCCTGCACCACCCACTATTGAAGAAATTGATGGACAACATGATTTGCCAAATCCAAAAACGTTACAAACAGAACAAATAGACAAAGGGGAACCTGAACCTGCCCTAGTAAATCTGCCATATCCTGAAAGGTTTGATCAAACTATCTCAACCCCTGAATCAGAATTAATTGTTGAGTTAAGAAAAATGTCCATTTCACTTCCACTATTGCAGGCAATAAAGGAAGTACCTCTGATTAGAAAAACCATTCAGGATTTGTGCATTAGGAAACCTGGTAGGAAGAAGAAGGCCTTTCCAAAAACTATGCAGGTAGAAGGGAAGTTGGTCGATCTGCTTTTTGGGAAGCTAGTCCCTCCTAAGTATGGTGATCCAAGGAGTCCAGTGGTTACCATCACTGTGGGATTGGTTAAAATTCCAAATGTACTTATAGATTTAGGAGCTGCAATCAATGTGATGACCAAAGAAACTATGCAAAAATTGTAGCTCAACAATCTGAGTCCTACTACCACTATTTTGGAAATGGCGGATAGGTCAATAGCTAAACCAGAGGGAATTTTGGAGGATGTATCCATTGAAGTCTCTTCTTGGGAATATCCTATGGATTTCCTCATGTTACAACCCAAAAATGCAGCTAATGGTTATCCTATTATTTTAGGAAGACCCTGGCTTGCTACTACAACTGCATTTATAGACTCGCAGGTCAGGAGAAATGACCATCTCCAATGGTGTAGATTTGAAGAAAATCTCCTTGTATCCACCAGCCCAACCTTCAGCCAAATATTCTGGACAAATTTGGTATCCTGAATCTGAAGAAGAACAGGAAACTCTTGTCACCTTGGCCACTATTGTAGTAAAAGAACATATTGAAGAACTGAATTCATCAGAAAGAGAAATATTTGAATATGAATCAGTCTTGGTAAAAACACTGCATGAAGAAGGCCTTAAGGATGACCAAATTGTGATCCATCGATTGTTATGGAAGGATAATGAACACATTGCCGAGCCTATGACTTCCATTCCTTTACAAGAAAGCTCCTTCACACTGCCACATGGGTGGCACCATCATCTTCTAAATTCTTTTACTTGTCCTATGCAAATGATTCCATCAGGTATTACCTTTACACCAGAGTCCAGAGTATTTCATACTCTGCAGCCACATCATTGTCCATTGAATACATTAATCAGCAGTAAATATGAGGCTGTTAATTCTATTCTTCCTGGGGTCAAGTAGATTGAAATACAACCAGGAAAGTGTGTGAACATTAATAGTTGGTTAACTACTGAGCAAGAAGCCAAATTGTTTACTGTTGTACAGAGGCATATTCAAGCTTTTGCTTGGAATTACAAGGACATGGCTGGCATACATCCTGATGTATGTACACATAGGATATATACAGAAGATGTTAAACCGGTAAGACAACCACAAAGACGCTTGAATCCTGCTCTAAAAGACATTGTTAAAGAAGAAATTGAAAAATTGTTGGATGTAGGATTCATTTATCCAATTTCAGATAGTAAATGGGTTTCACCATTGGTCATTGTTCCAAAGAAAAATGGGAAAATGAGAGTGTGTGTAGATTATAGGGAATTGAACAAGGTCACACACAAAGACCACTTTCCATTGCCATTTATAGACCAAGTGTTGGATACTCTTGCTGGTAAGAAGTTTTTCTGCTTCCTTGATGGTTTTAGTGGTTATAATCATATCCAAGTTGCACCAGAGGATCAGGAAAAAACAACTTTCACATGCCCTTGGGGAACATTCACTTACGTAGTTCTACCTTTTGGTTTGTGTAATGCACCCGCAACATTTCAAAGAGTTGTAATAGCTATATTTTTTGATTTGACCAATGAGAGTGTAGAGATTTACATGGATGACTTCACTGTGTTTGGTGATTCTTTTGAGTATACCCTTGAACAACTTGAAAAAGTTCTTATACGCTGTGAAACATATCATCTATCACTCAATCCAGAGAAATGTTTCTTGATGATGGAAGAAGGGATTGTTTTAGGTCACCACATATCTACTGAGGGAGTCAAAGTTGATCCCAAGAAAGTAGAAGTAATCAAAACCCTTCCTCCTCCAAAAACTCAAACTGATGTACGAAGTTTTTTAGGACATATTGGCTTTTATCATAGATTTATTGCCAATTTCAGTACCATTGCTAATCCAATGTTTACATTATTAACAAAGGATTCTGAATTTGTTTGGTCTGCTGATTGTCAGAAGTCCTTTGAAACTTTAAAGGACAAATTAACCACTCCACCAGTACTGAGAGGCCCTAAATGGGAGCTGCCTTTCCATATTCAAACTGATGCTTCCAATATTGCTATTGGAGCAGCGCTAGGCCAAATTGAAGATGGGCAGCATTATGCCATATACTACATTAGTAAAAACTTGATTGGAGCTGAAAAGAACTACACCACAACTGAAAAAGAATTCTTATCTGTAGTATATGCCATTAATAAGTTTAGACACTATATCACAGGGTATCCAGTATTCATCCACACAGATCATGCTGCTATAAAATATCTGATGAATAAACCCTTGGTTAGTTCATGAATTATTCGATGGCTAATATTACTGTAGGAATTTGATATTACTATAGTTAATAAGCTAGGGAAGTCTAATGTGGTGGCAGATTTTCTGTCAAGGTTA
The DNA here is from genome assembly GCA_028583015.1 of Wollemia nobilis. Taxonomy (NCBI): domain Eukaryota; kingdom Viridiplantae; phylum Streptophyta; class Pinopsida; order Araucariales; family Araucariaceae; genus Wollemia; species Wollemia nobilis. The sequence continues at coordinate 104,082 of JAQPPZ010006425.1, forward strand.
CCCAATGCAGATACAACAGAGTTGGTTGAGGATGCATTTCCTGATGAAAAGTTGTTCGTAGTTTCTATACAAACTCCTTGGTTTGTTGATATAGCCAATTATTTGGTTTCAGGAAAGATTCCTTTTCATTTTACTCCTAGACAAAAAAAATAGTTAATTAGGCAAAGCTCATATTTTGAATGGATAGAGGGATTATTGTTCAAATGTGGCCCTGATCATGTTTTGCGCAGGTGTTTACGCATAGATGAAATATATGATGTCTTACGTGCTTGTCATGATGAACCATCAGGGGGACATTATTCAATAAAAACTACCATTCGAAAGATTTTGGGTGCTGGTTACTATTGGCCATCTCTGCACAAAGATGTGAAAAGGTATGTGAGAAATTGTGATGCATGCCAGAGAATGGGTAAACCTACCTTTACTAGTGAAATGCCCTTACAACCTCAATTAGGTACATAACCATTTGAGAGATGGGGTTTAGATTTTGTAGGACCCATTGATCCTCCTTCCCAAGGGAAAGTACACATCCTTGTATGCACTGATTATGTAACCAAATGGGTAGAAGCCCGTGCTTTCAAACATGCCCGAGAGGAGAAAGTTGCTGATTTTTTGTATTCACAAATTTTTCTGCGATTTGGAATTCCCCATTCTATCACCACTGACCAAGGACCTAATTTTACTTCAAAATTTGTGGAAGCTTTTACACAACTATATGAAATCAAACATCGAAAATCCTCACCTTATCATCCACAAGCCAATGGCCAAGTTGAAGTGACAAATAGAGAGTTAGAAAGGATTTTGACCAAAACTGTAGCAGCCCATAGGAGGAATTGGGTGGATAAATTACCTGAAGCAATTTGGGCCTACAACACAACCTGGAAATCCACTACTGGACTTACTCCTTATGAATTAGTTTATGGCAAAAAGCCTTTGTTGCCAATTGAATTTGAACTACTAACTCTTCGAATTGCTATGGAAGTGGGAATTGATTTGTCACAGGCACAAACAGATCGGATTCTGCAGCTCAATGCGTTGGATGAATTACGGAGAGATGCATTGCACCAGACCGAGGTGATCCAGGAACAACAAAAATTGTGGCATGATAGTCATATCAAACAACAAAAATTTCAACAAGGCGACTGGGCTTTGTTGTTTGACTCACGATATAAAGATCATCCTGGCAAGCTGCAGACACGGTGGCTTGGACCTTATGAAATTGAGGAAGTGTTCGCCAATGGAGTTGTGCATCTTTCACCAATTGATGATTCAAGAAGAAATATGGTGGTTAACGGTCATCGTCTCCGTGTGTATCATAAGCCGTTAACAAAGGAAGAATTTCTCAAACAAGTGGGAAACATGGATGTAATGGTATTGGAAGCAACCATTGCTTCTAAAACCAACTCAATCAAGTGATGTCTAAAAATAAAATTAAAAAAAAAAAATCAATAAATCAGAATGTGAAAACCTCTTTGAGGCACATCTGAATTTGGCTCTCATGAAAACCAGTTCGCTGGCATGATTGCCTACTATCCACTAAACGTTCCATCCATTTTTCCTCATCATCATTCCATCTCCTTTCCACTCTCTCCCATCATCATTCCATCTCCTTTCCATTCCCCCTCATTCCATTCACAATTGTTTTATTCATCTGTTTTGAGACAGTTCTGTTCTAATTGCACTCTGTAAATGCAGAAACAGTTGGAAATCAGCATTTGTACAAAATATGGATAGAACAATTTTTTCAGGTATGTGCTTTCCTTTTTAATCTTGTAAATATGTATTATATGATGTATGGAATCCTTAGTTAGCATAAACACATGCATTTAATTCCAATGAGTTCTTAAGAGATAAAAGAAGCCTACTCTAGAATACTCTACTCTGGAATAAGTTAACTCCGAAGGCACGTGACATGAGATTTCTGTGCCTACATCAGCGTCATAAGATTTGGGGAACTGTGCCACATCACAATTTCTAATGTCATAAGGTGGCACATGTTTTAAGAAGGTGATCACGAGGCAATTTTTAGTTGGCGTATAGACCACGTCACCGCATTTGCCGAGATCATATGAGGAGAAGCGCATTATTAATTGGGTGCTACCACCTTCCAGATTTACTTCACGTCACATGTCCATGCATCATTCTTTTACCGTGCATGTATATACCAACTTCGAAACTCATTCCTTCCATTCCAGAATTGATAGCGGTGAACAAAAATTTCCCACAGCAGGGGTGTATTGGGAGAAGCTAGCAAAGAACCAGACAGGATGGTGGGTTATAAAAATCGCATTGAACCAGACAACATTGAATATTTACGGAGAGATTCAGAATGCCTGCAAATTTTTTTCGAAGGAGGATTCCTGCCATTCTTACAAAAATTTGAAGGACATTCAGAAGGGCTCACCGTCGAATTCGCTAGAACTTTCAGGCGAAACCGAGTACAAATTAATGGAATGACGATCCAGGTAAGCCCTCAAATTCTCAATGAAATTATAGAGCTACCTCTTGAAGGAATTCTTATAAATAAGTCTGGAAAGAATACCCTCGCAGACCTCGTTAATCAGTTTAGGGGCAACAATGATAGACCAACAGAATATATAATGAGTAATGGCATATGCAAAGGAGTTAAACGGTCTAGCTTGCAAACCCCGTGGGATGAGGTCATTGTCTGGGTTATTCGATTTATTACCTGTGATGGTCAATATCCTGTTCTTTCTGGCTGCCACATGAAAATCTTAACTCATCTCCATTTTGGCCATGAAAACCCTGAGCTTAAAGTCAATTTGCCCCAATACTTATACCAGGAATTGACCAACATGTCTCAGAAATATCAAGCAGGGAGGGGATATCCGAAGCACCATGGGTTGATCAAAATGATATGTAAGTACCATTTCAGGGGTCATCCTGGAAGTTTTACCCATTTTTTTCGAACCTGGGATGAAATTGCTATAGAGGAAGTTAGTGAACATTCTGAACAGGAAACAGAAGCACCTAACCCTAATTCCACTTCTGCACCTAGCACCTCAACTAGGGCAACTCCTTCATCTCCTGAAGAACCTCCCTCTGCAAAAACTAGAACACAACGTTATGCTGAACGAAAGCAAAAAATTACCTGTGCACAAAAACATCACAATTCTGAGGCAGGGGAACCTTCTATTCTGCAAGATAGAAAAATTGAAATTAGTACTAAAAGGAGGAAAGGGCCATCTGTCCCGAAATTGAGGAGGTCCTCAAGATTGCAAGGGGGTATTAATGTGCAAACAAGAAAGAACATGAAACAAAATGTTGATGTTCAAGCAATGGAAGGTAATGTGCAACAAGAAAATGTTGAAGCAGAAATAGTACCATCCATGACTCATACTTATTCCTCTGATTCTAAGGAACATATCAATATAGAGGAAACACAAGAGGATGCATTTATTCCCAATCAGTGGGAATCTCTAGTTGATTACCCTGATACTGATGAAGATGTAGAAACAGGGGCAGAGAAAGCAAGTAATTCAAGTTCAGAAGAAGAGGAAGCAGCTGATATTGAAACACAACTTCATGCAGCAAAGAGTGTGATTAAAACTCAAATGGGTTGGATTGAAAAGAATGAGGCCAATTTAAAAGAAAAGGATAATGTCATTGCCAAACTGTGGCAAGAAATTGAAACTATAAAAAATAGACTGGCAATTTTAGAACAACCCTCTCAAACAGATTCAGGGAATGAATTGGCAAATCTGTTGGTTAATCTGGCAGACACTATAGAGAAAAGGTCAGTTGTTGAAGCATCAGAAGCAACGGAGATACCACAACACACTCAACAGAGTTCAGAAAATGAACCCGTAGAGGCAGTTGTGCAAATGTCTAAAGACTCCATCGCAATCACCTCACCAGCAGAAGCAGGTTCAATATTTCCAGCACAGGTAATTACTCAGTCATCCCCACAAAAGGTCATTTCTAAAATTGAGTTGGTTGAAACAGAGACACAAACAGATAACACTGTGATAGAAACTATGGATGTTGGTGTACAAGTGGAGATTGTTTCCCAAATGCCGCCTATTGTTAGACCTCCTGATACAATCTCACTTGTCAAATACACTGAGGATGTGACCTTCTGGATGAATAAATGTCAACAACTGGAAGAGAAAGTTGTATCTCAGAAGAACCTTGAGAAGGAAGTGGAACAGAAAACTTTTGAAGTCAATAAATTGAAGGGAAAAATTCAAAGTATGTGCCAAATTGTTGAATGTCTAGTACAATGCAGAAGGCCTCCTAGGTTTTACAGCCTAATTTTGAAGGAAAAGTACCTGCGTTGGCAAATCATGAGGATTGCCTCTGGCTTGACAGACACAGTTGAAACAGCTGAAGAATTTGTAGAAGTTTTCTGGGAAAGCACTATAGAATATAAAAATTTGTTGTGTGAATTGTTTCTCCATAGATTCCTTCTGCCATCAGAAGTAATTTTCCTTCCCCACATTTTCACTGGAGATGTTCAATTGAGGGCGTTTCAGTCAACTCTGCAAAATCAGGTCTACTGGGAAGAACAGAAGAAGGCCAACAAGGCCTTGGAGTTACAGGTTGTTTTGCTTCTCAGACCGATTCATCTTAACCACAGAACTGCCACCAATGAACATTTTACATTAATGAGGGATGACAGAGTGAAGAAGTTATATCTAAAAAATTTGCAGGATGGTATAAATAATTTTCAAGAATATTGTTCAGTATCATTTCCTAATGCTTTGTCAGCCTGCAAAGGTAGATGGGATGAACTGCCTATATCTCTTCGAAAGAGAGAACCCATCTCACCCAATAATCTGCTTTGGTCAAGACGAAGGGCTGCCAGCATCATACAGATAATATATGAGCTCAAGGATCAATGGATTGGCCTCAGATATAGAATGCCTACCATCATTACACCTGTACCATGTTTCTTTGACAGTGATCCACAGGAGGAAGATCAATTTCAAGGATGGCTCCAGGAAATCAAAAATCACAGGGGATATTATTCACCCTTCATCAAAGTATGGCCATATAAGGAACGGTACTTGGATGTGGATTTATGTGCCCTTCTTGCAGAACAAAATGCATGAGGACATGCATTGAATTAGGCTGGGGGGAATGATGAGGCATTGAATTGCCACATTCAAAGACTTCTTTTGAATACTTTTAAGACTCATTTGGCATTATTTGTGATGTGGATTCATGTTAATTTTGGATAATTATGCATTATGTAGTAATATTTGCATGAGAAATAGGAAACTGCAAATACTCTATTTTTACTGCTTTATTCATGTTTTTGCTGAAATCTGATTATAATTCTGCATTAATTAGGATATTATTCTCTTTAGGCAATTTGTGTATAAGTTTTATAGTCTTCCACAATGTATTCCACCGTTATGCACCTGTTTAAATTAACTGTTAGCGCCAAAAAGTTGTCAGGATGAAAACTATGCAGGATAGATCGGACTTTGTCATACAAATTCCAGCCAATTGTATTTCTACAAGCATGGCATGGAATTTGTCCGCCCCAACTCAAATAAAGGATGGAACTAGTCTCCTGGGTGTCCAAAGAAGCCATATCTGCCGCTACAACCAGTCATACAAACCTTTGAAGACAACACAACAGTTTTCCTATTCTGTCGCCTGATATTTCGGAACAACTTCGGAATGAGCGCAGATAGTCTAAACTGCTCAAATATGCTATTGAAAGAAGGATAAAATGGTGGTTGAGCTATTTCAAGAGATACCTTATCCAAATCTACATCTGTTCCTCACTTGGGAATGCTCCAACACTACAAGAGGATAAGGATTGAAGGGTTCAAACCCTGGATTCAAGAGAAGACCTAGACTAAAACTGTTGTAACAAACCTAAATTATAGCTATAAACCTTATCTGCAAGATGTTTTGTTTAGAATAAATAAGCGCTCCCATTTGGTTGAGCGATATAGAGGAGAAGAAGTAGAAAATAGGTGTGAGTAGCATAAATCAGATTTTTTGTAATTTGTTGCAGTAATTCAGTATTCTGCAGGTTTTCCCTGCATTACTGTAATGTTGTTTTGATGAAATAAAAGAGTGCATCATTATTCATGTCTTATTCTGAGTTAAGTGTGAATAGTTAGTCAGCTTAGAAAGGTTTTACTTGCCTCCTTTGGTGCTGGAAGCAAGGGCCACTTCCAGGCCCAGGGGAGGACTTTTCTTCTGGCAGAATTCTGCTTATTCTGGTTGCAGCAGGACAACAGGAAACTGACAGGTTCTGTAATTTTCTTAGGTTATTGCATAGATCAAATCTTTCTTTCTATTTTTAACACATTTCAGATTTGCAGCATTTCCAGAATTTCTATTGACATTAGGTTTTGCAATTATAAACATTTCAATTCTGTTATCTTTCCCGCAAAATGTGTGATGATTTCATTAGGAATTCGATTTACTTTCAGCCATTTCAATTTGTAATTCTCAGTCTTCAGTAGTATAGCTTTGCTTTTCTGCAGTAAGAGTGGATTTTCTTTATTTCCATGCATTTTTCTTTAGTTTTTCATAACTTAGGATCATTTATGTTTCTGTCACAGGCAGTATTTTAGCATTTTTAGTACATTCATAGGAAAACCAAACACCCCAATACTAACTGTCCCATCAATAAGAGCTATGAACTAAAGGATCTGAATAACAGTCTGTTATACCCTACTCTCGCATACAACCATGGACACCGCCCTGGATTTGACACATATTGATTAAATGGTGAAGGATTAGACGACACTCAT
>JAQPPZ010006426.1:0-10632 GCA_028583015.1 Wollemia nobilis
CAAACAGAGGCAAATTACATAAAATAGCAATATGAATATTGAACAATATTTAAGAATAGAAATTAAAGCAAATTACTGTACTTTAATGGCAAAACATAATCTTAATATGCAATCTAGGCTAAATGGGTGAACTCCAGATGCAGACTAACATAAAAACTGAGTAACTGATCTAATTTGTAGCATAAAATGACAAAAAAAAGATTGAGAAAAGCAAACTCCAGGCACTGATTGCCTCGATGTGGACTACAGTCGAGATCGTCTCGCATCAGTATGAAATCATCTCGAATTTGATGGGATCGCCTCCGATCTTGACAGGTTCGTCGACGATGATGGGTGTTGGCTCCGGTTGAAAAATAATGATGTACCTACAACAAAATAATATGAAACTAATGCAAATGCAAAGTAGGGATGTTTCAACGTGGGGGGAATCAATTTACAGAGAATTTCAGCCAAGGGTTGGGGAGGGAAAATCTTAGAGATTAAATAGTCATAGGGGAGTTGTTGGGAGGTTGGAGATCATCCCAATTTGGGAGATCTCCAATGGGGGGAGGGTCCCAATGGCGTAGACACGCTTCTGCCCAGATTGGAGACCCATTGGAATAGAGTCCAACTATGCAAATTTAGTTTTGCGACAAGATCATCTGGACGTCCTAGTCCAGACGAAATCGTCAAATTTGGGGCGATATCGTCTGATCGGCGACGATATCGTCAAACGGTCAAAACAACCTCTAAAAATGGCATGAAAAAAGGGGAAACGGGTTTCTCGGTGGTTAACGAGCGGTTTGGGAGGTTAAATTTGAATTTAAAATTATTTACTAAGGTGAATGTAATTATTCCAATTTTACTGCGTCAATTTTAGGGTGCTACAATCATAAATCCTGTAAGGTGTTTCTTAAATAGGCCTACAAGGAGGAAATAATGCCTACTAAAGGTGATTTATGTTAGGCCTAGTAGGTTAATTCCGATTAGGCCTAGGAGGTTGAGGTGACAACATTTTATTATGCCTAGGATACCTATTCTGATGGAAAGTGGGCTACCTATAACAAGCCTCCTATCTATACGTACTTGGGGTAAGAACCCCTTTGTGTAAGGTCTCTTGAATTTTTTGTTCAAACCTTTATCTTTCTGAGTGATGCTAACAATCTAAGAGATCCAATCATTGTTTATCTAACCAAAGTTGATTGAACTTAGCTTGATGATTAGCATACCTTTTGACTAGTTGGTTTATCTGCTCAGTTGTGTGATACCTATGTACCCAAGCACTATTGCCCTGATACCTATCATATTTAGGAGGATTTGAGAGGTCTCCTATGGATTTTCCTTGATTGAGATAAGTTGCATTTACTTGAGTCTCACTCCTAAATATATGTTCTTGGTATTCTACTAACATAGAAGTACATCATTCTTGCATAGGGTAATTAATTTGAAGATAGTCAAGACTTTCTCCATGCTTACCCTCATCAATGAGGAAGGCAAGGAAAACATTGGCCCACACCATGCCATGAGTATCATACTCATCTTGGTATTTATACTTTGGAGACCTATCATAGAAATTTGAGAGCATAATATGATCATTTAGACCCACCCTTGGTGCATAGTCTTAGTCTTGCACACAAGTGTGCAAGGTAGACTAAGCAAGAACAAAAATGCATGGTATTTCTCTATGTTTAAATGTCTCATTGTGTGGTTGCCTTTTGTAAAAGAAAGCATTTGATGTGTTCATACTTGGGAAATAATTTTCCTAATTGGGACTATGACCTATAGGGGTGCCCTGCATAGAGGTCCCTTGCATGCTAGGGCCCTTATCTAACACTCTAGGACTTAGGATAGTAGGATCCCCCCAAGGAGGTATAACCATGTCCTTAGGGTCAAATTGGATATGTTATACGTATCCTTGTCTACTCCTCATAGCACCAACCCTTAAGTGGGTTTCACTACGGGTATATACCATGACTACTTTTTTTAAACCCCAATGTGATTATCTACTTTACAAATTTTAATGATTCAAACACACAAAAATAAAAATATATAATAATACAAATGTTTATCTCTTTTAAACATTGATATATGTTAGGTCCAAGGTGTAGACCAATTGGTTCATCCAAACCCCATAAGGGGGGCGGAGGTCCAAGATTCAAATCTCGGGCCTCATTGGACTGAATGCTTGTCCCTTTCCTAGTGCTTTCAGTGGCGTAAAAGTTTTAAAATGATTGTGGCATGGTGGTTATAGGTGCGGATTGCATGAAGATCTGTGTGGCGGCTTCTAGGGTGGACAACGTAGAATACTGTGGTGGCCATAAAAAGTTGGACAGCCTTCCTGGATTCGTGGCGGCTACCGATTCCACCATGTAAATTTAAAAAAAAAAAAAAATATTGATATATGTTCCTAAACTATTTAGTGTGTTTTTATTTTTTCTTCTATAAAGAAATCTCTTTTCATGTGTTTGAATTTTTTTGATATAATTCTCCAATTTTTCAATAGATTTCACCTGTATACTCACAACGCGACAACCAAAAATAAAATTTTAGTCACGTAAACCAACCAAAGTATGGAGATGAAGCCCATACCCGATCAAGGAGCATAGGTCCTACCAATATTTATCCATTTCATTATGGTCAATGATATACCTCTCCTAAGAGAGATATGTGCTCTATTCCACAAGCTATAATGGTTCTTGGAGATGGTTTTGGCTAAAATAGGGTTTTTAGGATTTGAGCCAATGGGTGGAGATGAAACCCACCATCGTTGGACACTATTAGTGGTTGGGGATAAATTCTAACTTACTAAAATTTAAAAGTGATGTGGTGTGTGTGGTTCCTTTTATAATTAATGAAAGTGAAAAAAGTAGCATTCAATGACTTTTCACTAAATGCATAATAAGTGTTTTACTTTTATAATTAGATGCATGAATAAGGAACCTACAAAATATTTAGCTTATATGAAAACCTAACCCTTAGGTAGGTCACACGTAGGAAAACCATTCAAATGCATATCTAAGACTATTCTTTTTCCTATTTTTTTGTTGTTTGTTACTTTGAAATTTAGAAAAGGGAAAATCTAGCTTTCAATAAACTAATAAAGATGTGAAAAACTTCTCTTTATTCTTTTTTGACCAACCTTACTATAGAATGAATGTTTAGGTACTTACCTTATCAGTCCATAAAGTTGCTATTTTTGGAAATTTGAGTAGAAAAGCTGATGCAAGAGCATCCGGTGGCAGCAGAGCAATCTTGCATCAACAAAAAAAAATTCAAGTGTTAGCTTTGATGTCGCAATATCACGACATAGCAAAAGTGTCGCGATATCGCGACATGTCACGTTTTTGCGACTCAGGGAGGAGAGAGAAGGCTCGGTGCTAAAATGTCACAATTTCGCAACATGTCATGAAATTGCGATCGAAACAATAGAGCGAAGTCATAAGAAGAGAATGTCGCATAATCGCAACATGTCACGAAATCGTGGCATGTCACAAAATTGCGACCGAAAGAACAAGGGAAGGGCCAGCCGAGAAGATGTCACAATTTCGTGACATGTCATGAAATCATGACCGAAGGAAGATAGGAGGGGCCAGCAGAGAAGATGTTGCGGTTTCATGATATGTCGCGAAATCATGACCGAAGGGGCAGAAAGAAGGCCAAGTAGGAAACTGTCATGATATCGCGACATGTCACTGTTTCATGACCCAAAGGGTGAAGAGAAAGCAACGAGCAAAGAAGTCATGATATTGTGACACATCATGATTTTGTGACCAATAGAGGCAAGAAGGACGCACAAAACAAGATGTTGTGATATCGTGACATGTCACGATTTCACAACCAAAAGAAATAAAGAAGAGCTAGAAGGAAAAATGCCACGATATCGCGACATGTTGTGATATCACAACCCAAAGGAGAGGAAGACAACAAGAAAGAAAAATCTCATGATATCATGACATGTCACGACAGCATGACCTGAAGGAGGGGAAGGCAGCAAGAAAAGAAAATGTCATGATATCGCAACATGTCGTGATATCGTGACCCAAAGAAAAGAAGTGTTGCAAGGAAGGAAAATGTCGCGATATCATGACCCGAAGGAGAGAAAGGCAGCAAGGAAGAAAAATTTCATGATATCGTGACATACTACTGGTTCTCTATTTGAAAAATCCTGCATTCCCATACGATGTTTTTTGAGGTGGTCAGGGCCTCATTAATGCATGATTTCTTGCCCGGTAAGCTTGCTGAGCATGGCAGCCATTCGAATACTATGCTGAGAGGTAAAATGGCTCATCAATGCATGTTTCCATAGCTAACCCAGTGGCAGTTGCCAGATAGGGAAAGATGTAAAGGCTCAGTGAGGCAGGATGCATTCTGGCAGGTGGGTCATTAATGGCCTAGAGGGTCAGGACCTCGAAAGAGGCCCAGATCTGGTTATAGAAATAGGTGGTGCAGGAAGGAAAGGGGGCTAGGAAATAGAAACTACTCCTATTGGCTAGGATTGTAAAATTTTCTTTTGAAAGTTTAATGAAATAAAATCTTGAGTGATTCACTATGATTCCATGTCCCCATCAAGTGGTATCAGAGTAGGAGTTCCTGAGTGTGTGAGCAGATCACCAAAAGTGAGGCAGCTTGCACCAGGATCTATGGAAGAGATGTGAGGAGAAATTAAAGTAGAATGCCTCCACGAAGAAACCATGGTGGTGGAAAAAATATGGTGCCAGTAGAAGATTTCAGAGCTTTGTAGAGGCAATTTCATGCCTTGTAAGAGGATATGCGTAGAGGACTTGAACCCAGAGGGGAAGAAGGAAGTGAAGATGAAGTTGATGAAGAAGAAGACCAGTTTGAGGAAGAAGAAGAGGCTATAGATCCTGCATAAGCCAGGTTATACAAAGCCATCTCTCAGATTGGAAAAAGACCGAAGATGGAGGTTTCTACATATTCTAGAAATCTTGATCCAGAGGAGTTGATTGACTAGATCAATGATTTGAAAGAATACTTTGAGTATGAAGAGGTTGAAGATCCTAATAGGGTCAATTTTGCTAAGACCAAGCTGAAGGGTCATGCCAGCATATGGTGGAAGGGAGTACAACTAGAAAGAAACAAAAGAGGAAATAAGAGAATAACCAGATGGGATAGAATGGTAGAGAAGTTAAAGAGGCAGTTCATCCCAGCTGACTATGAGATGGATTTGCTAAAGCAAATGCAAGGTTTGAAACAAGCAAGCAAGTATGTTAAAGAATACATAGAGGATTTTTACAAGAATGTAATCAGAATAGGCCATTCAGACGCCAATAAGGAGAAGGTAGCCCGTTATATTAATGGGTTAAAAGCCACTATTCAAGAGGAGTTAAGCCTGGTCAAGATGACCACCATAGAGGATGCTTACCAGTTTGCTCTAAAGGTTGAAGAGAAGCTGAATAGGAGGTTTGAAAGCAAGCAAAGAGGAAGAGGTCATGGTGGAAGAACTAGTGGAAGGACTAGTGGAGAAAATTATAAAGATTGGAAGAAGGCTGGTGAGACCAGTAATACCCAAGAGCAGAAAGAGGAGAACACCTACCAACCCCGTAATCAGAACAATGGTTATCCAAGAGGGAGAGGTAGATTTGGACGTAGATTTGGAAGAGGAGGATTTCATGGAACCTGTTTCCATTGTGGTGAAGAAGGACATCGAGCATTTGAGCGCCCACAACATCAAGAAAGGATGAATAAGAGACCTGAGGGTCCTGCCAGAGCTACTATAGCAGATGAAGGTGCTAAATTAGAACATTCTAAGGAGGCAGATAGAGGAGAAGTTATGGTCACTAGGAGGACCCTATTGAATGAGGATAAAGGATCAGACCAAAGGAGGAGCCTATTCCGCACAAGGTGCAGGAGTTCGGGTAAGGTCTGTAATATTATCATAGATAATGGTAGTACTGATAACTTGGTTTCAGAAAAAATAGTTGCCAAGTTACAATTAAAAAGGAGAAGACACCCGCATCCATACCAGATTGTGTGGTTACAAAAGGACCATAGAGTTTTGTTCAGTGAGCAATGTTTAGTGAATTTCAATATTGGGAATTATTGTGATGAGGTCCTATGTGACATCCTACCTATGGATGCTTGCCATTTGCTATTGGGAAGGCCATGGCAGTTTGACCGGTGTGCAGTGCATGATGGTCATGCCAACACCTACTCAGTGACGAAGAATGGAGTACGCCATAAGCTAAATCCCTTGAAGGAGGTGGAATAAAAGGTATGCAATAGCTCTAGAATCTATTTAGTTGAAGGAGAATTTTTTTGAATAGTTTAAAGCATGAGCATATGTGCTACGCATTAGTTCCTAGAGTTAGGAAGGAATAATGCAAGGATACCCCTATAGAAGTCTTAGGACTGTTGGAAGAATTTCCAGACATTATATCTGATAATTTGCCTGAGGGTTTACCACCAGTGAGGAAGATCAATCATCATATAGATTTGGTACCAGGATATAGGTTATCCAATAAGGCAGCACATATAATGACCCCTATAGAAACAGAAGAGTTGAACAGGCAAGTCCAAGAGTTGCTAGAGAAGGGACTAATTTGGGATAGTTTGAGTCCATGTGTAGTACCTGCAGTACTAGCACCAAAGAAGGATGGAGAGTGGAGAAGGTGTACAAACTCTTGAGCTATTAACAAGATCACCATAAAGTACAAATTTCCATTGCCAAGTATGGATGACATTATGGACTGTTTGAGTGGGGCCAAGTACTTCACCAAGATTGATCTGAAGAGTGGTTATCACCAGATTCATGTCAAAGAAGGAGATGAGTGGACGACAGCCTTCAAGACTAGAGAAGGTTTGTATGAATGGTTGGTCATGCCATTTGGGCTGACCAATGCACCAAGCACATTCATGCGGTTGATGAATGAGGTATTGAAAGAGTTCTTAGGAAAATTTGTTATTGTCTATTTGGATGATATTCTAATAATTAGTAGAACCCTGGAAGAGCATCTGATGCATATCAGAAGGGTTTTTGAGAAGCTGCAAGAGGAGCAGTTGTTGATTAATCTGAAGAAATGTAATTTCGTGAAGGAGTTAGTGTACCTAGGATTTTTCATCTCAGTAAGAGGTCTAAAAATGGACCCATAAAAGGTAAGATCTATCATTGAATGGCCTACTCCAAGAAGCACGACTGAGGTAAGATCATTTCATGGTCTGGCAAGTTTTTACAGGAAATTCATTAGGAATTTCAGCAGTATTTGTGCACCCCTTACAAAAATAATGAGAGGGAATAAGAAAGAATTTAAGTGGACCTTAGGAGCAGATAAGAGCTTTGATATGTTGAAGAAGAAGGTTACAGAGCAACCTATTTTGGCACTTCCAGATTTTAATAAGGTATTTCAGGTAGATTATGATGCTAGTGGTAGTGCCATATGAGCTGTTATGAGTCAAGAAGGTAAACCTGTTGCTTACTTTAGTGAGAAACTCAACAATGCTAGAAAGAAGTATTCAGTTTATGATCAAGAGTTTTATGCTATAGTTTAGGCTATAAAGAAGTGGCGACATTACTTGTTACCAAAGGAGTTTGTTCTATTTACTGATCATTAGGCCTTACAGTATATTAATAGTCAAGGGAAGCTAAATTAGAGGCATTTGAAGTGGGTTGAGTTTCTATAGAGTTATACCTTTGTGTTGAAGCACAGGAGCGGAAGGTCAAATAGAGTTGCAGATGCCTTAAGTAGAAGGCAGTGTTTGTTGATAGAGATGAAGGTGGAGGTGGTAGGATTTGATGAACTGAAGGGTTTGTACCCTAAAGATCTTGATTTTGCAGAAGCCTGGAAGGCTTGCTTAGCACCTATTACTTTGGACAGAACCAAGTGGTTGGATTTTCTGATCCAAGATGGGATGTTGTTCAAGGGAAGTCAATTATGCATTCCATGGAGTTCAATGAGGGAGAATCTGATAAATGAAAAGCATAGTGGGGGACTAGCTGGACATTTTGGTCAAGATAAGACCATTGCCCTTGTTAGTGAAAACTACCATTGGCCATAGTTGCAGCAAGATGTGACTAAATTTGTACAGGGTTGTAGAGTATGTCATATGGCTAAGGGAGTGCGATAGAATATAGAATTGTATCAGCCATTACATGTACCGGAGATACCATGGGAGGACATCAGTATGGATTTTTTTCTTGGCTTACCAAGGACACAACGAGGGAGTGACTCCATTTTTGTTGTGGTTGATAGGTTTTCGAAGATGGCTCATTTTATTCCATGTCAAAAAATGAGTGATGCAGTTCATGTTGCAGGCTTGTTGTTCAAGGAGGTGGTATGCCTTCATGGTCTACCCAAGAGTATAGTATCTGACAGAGATACCAAATTTATGGGTTATTTTTGGAAGACTTTGTGGAAGCAACTAAAAATAGATTTGAAGTTCAGTTCTACGTACCATCCACAGAATGATAGGCAAACAGAGGTGGTGAATAGAAGCTTGGGCAATCTTCTAAGATGCTTGGTGGGAGATAAGCCCAAAGGATGGGATTTGATTTTGCCATAGGCAAAATTTGCTTACAACAATTCCATCAACAAAAGTATTGGTAAATCCCCATTCCAGATTGTGTATGGGAACAACCCAAGGCATGCTTCTGAGTTGAGAACGATGGGTAAAGGAGAAAAGAGTAGTGCTGAGGCTGAATATTTTGTAGAGCACATGAAGAGTTTACATGAAGATGTAAAATAGCATATCAGTAAGACGAATACTCAGTAAAAAGCCAAAGCCAATCAGAAGCGGCATTTCAAGGAGTTCCAAGTGGGAGATAAGGTCATGGTTCACTTGAGAAAGGAAAGGTTTCCTAGCAAAACCTAAAAAAAGCTAAAGATGAAGAGGTTTGGACCATGCAGGATCATAGGTAAAAGAGATTCGAGAAATGCCTATGAAGTGGAACTGCCAAGCGAGTTGAATATATCACCTATTTTTAATATTTTAGACTTGGTAGAATACCATGAAGGAGGTAATAGTGAGACACCAAGAATAGATTTATGGGATATTCCAACATCTACTGCAGCAATAGACAAGATCGAGGAAATACTAAACACTCGAGCTGGCAGAAGTACTAGGAACAAGCAGTATTATGAATATCTAGTCAAGTGGAAGGGCAGGCCTATCGAAGATGCAACTTGGTTGTCAAAATTAGAGGTTGACCACCTGGGTCTTCCTCCAATAGAACAGAAGTGAAGGACACTTCTCAATCAACCCCGGGTGTCTAATGCAGGAGCATCTGATGGCAGCAGAGCAATCTTGCATCAACAAAAAAAAATTCAAGTGTTAGCTTTGATGTCGTGATATCGCAACATAGAAAAAGTGTCGTGATATCATGACATGTCACGTTTTCATGACTCAGGGAGGAGAGAGAAGGCTCGGCGCTAAAATGTCACAATTTTGTGACATGTCGCGAAATCATGACCAAAATAGTAGAGCGGAAGCATAAGAAGAGAATGTTGTGAAATCGTGGCATGTTGCGAAATCGTGGCATGTTGCAAAATCGTGGCATGTTGCGAAATCATGACATGTCACAAAATCATGACTAAAAGAACAAGGGAAGGGCCAGACGAGAAGATGTCGCAATTTCACAACATGTCATAAAATCGTGATCGAAGCAAGACAGGAGGGGCCAGCAGAGAAGATGTCGTGGTTTCATGACATGTTGTGAAATCACGACCGAAGGGGTGGAAAGAAGGCCAAGTAGGAAACTGTCGTGATATCGTGACATGTCATGGTTTTGTGACCCAAAGGGTGAAGAGAAAGCAGTGAGCGAAGAAGTCACGATATCATGACACATCATGATTTCATGACCCGTAGAGGCAAGAAGGATGCACAAAACAAGATGTCACAATATTGTGACATGTCATGATTTCATGACCAAAAGAAAGAAAGAAGAGTCAGAAGGAAAAATGTCATGATATCATGACATGTCGCGATATAACGACCCGAAGGAGAGGAAGACAAGAAAGAAAATGTCGTGATATCACGACATGTCACGACATCATGACTTGAAGGAGGGGAAGGTAGCGAGAAAGGAAGATGTCATGATATCGTGAAATGTCGCGATATCGCAACCCAAAGAAAAGAAGTGTTGCAAGGAAGGAAAATGTCACGATATCATGACATGTCACGATATCAAGACTTGAAGGAGAGAAAGGCAGCAAGGAAGAAAAATATTGCGATATCACGACATACTGCTGGTTCTCTATTCAAAAAAGGTTGTATTCCTAGACGGTGTTTTTTGAGGTGGTTAGGGCCTCATTAATGCATGATATCTTGCCCGGTAAGCTTGCTGAGCATGGCAGCCATTCGAATACTACGCCTAGAGGTCAAACGGCTCATCAATGCATGTTTTCATGGCTAACCCGATGGTAGTTGCTAGATAGGGAAATATGTAAAGGCTCAGTGAGGTAGGATGCATTCTGGAAGGTGGGTCATTAATGGACTAGAGGGTCAATACCTCAAAAGAGGCCCATATCTGGTTATAGAAATAGGTGGTGCAGGAAGGAAAGAGGGCTGGGAACTAGAAACTACTCCTTTTGGCTAGGATTGTAAAATTTTCTTTTGAAAGTTTAATGAAATGAAATCTTGAGTGATTCACTGTGATTCTGTGTCCCCATAAAAAGCCTTTATTTTGTTGCTATCCCTAGG